>JAAAKG020079755.1:7233-29006 GCA_010014905.2 Druon quercuslanigerum | reverse complement strand
TTCCTCTTTTTGGTTTCAAAAACTAATCTATTCTAATTGAATGTTCAAGTATTTTTGAGAAAATTCGCCTTTTTTGGGTAAATCTAACTGTTTTTTTTATTTTAAATCAAATGATTTTTCGGTTATAATATCGACTATTGCATTTTTTCTTGAAAATTCATCTTTTTGGTTTCAAAATGAATTTCTTCCTGTAGCAATTTCATTTTTTTCTTTAAAAATATTGTCTGGTTATAAATAAAATCTGTTTCGTTTGAAAATTAACCTCTTTGTTAAAAATTCACAATTCCGTTTGAAAATTTAATTATTGTATTGGGAATTCGTAGTACCGGCTCGAAAATTTAACAATTTGGTATAAAATATAAATATTTTGTTGAAAATATAATTTTTTTTTTGCCAAAATTCATCTTATTGATTAAAAACTAATCTATTCTATTTGAATTTTATACATCCTGTGAATTTCCTTAAAATTTTGTGAAATATTTGCTTTGGAAATCGTGAAAATCCCTTGAAATTTTATTTTTTTAAATTTATTTTTCAAATTTCCCTTGAAATCCCTTGAAATCATTAAAAATTCTCAAAGATTCTTTTACATCGCTTGAAATTTTTTGAACCTAAAATTCTTCTCACACTTTTAAAATAATTAAAAATCTGTAAGATCTTCGAAATTAAAAAAAAAATTCATACCCCTTCAAATTGTTGAAGTCCGTAGAAATATCTTGAATGAAAATTTAATTTATTTCCTAATGTTCTCGACAAATTCTTTTAAATACCTGAAAACTTTTGGAAATCGTAAAAATCCAATTAAATAAATAAAAAATTTAAAACTCCTTAAATTTAAAGTAAATTGCAATTGTAATTGGGTTTTTATTCAATCTTAATTTTAATTTAATTGCAATCGCTAAAAATCGATTGAAATCGAATTTCATTTATTTTTCAAAGTTTTTTTCAACTCTTGAAATGCCTTTACATTTTTTAAATTCCTTGAAATATTTTTAAATTCCTTAAAATTCTGTGAAATCTTTCCTTTAGAAATCATAAAAGTCCCTTCAACTTTAATTTCGTTTAATTTAATTTCCAAAGTTCTCTCAAAATCAATTGAAATATTCAGAAATCCCTTGAAATCACATGAAATCTTTTAAAATTAGTTAAAATGTTTGGAGACGGCATAAAATATCTATTTAAAAGTCTTAAATCAGTAAAAAGTTTCTACAGATCTTTTGAAATTCCATAAAATCTTCTTATAAGTTTGGAAATCCTTTATATCTCGTGAAATGTTATTTATTAAATCTGATGAAATCCGTGGAAATTCTTTGGAATACCTTGAAATACATTAAAATTCACTAATCTATTTGACATATTTTAACTTTTGGAATTCTCTGAAAATTAAAATTTGTGGATTCCTGTTTATTCCCTTCACAGAATTTGAAATCCTATGTTAAAAAAATAAATAATTAATTTGCAGTTTCTCTATTTCTTGCATCAATTTTTTGAATATGTTAACATTATTTATTTCTTTACCGATATTCGTAAAACGATTTTTTGCAATTCTAGAAAAATCATTATAAGAAAATCAGTATAGAAATTAATAGTGTCAAATAAGTGATGAATTGAACATACGATTTAAAATTATTTCAACGTATTTAACGGAATTCCATATATTTTAATTTTCAGAGAATTCTAACGGTTAAAATATTTCAAATATATTAAAGTTTTTAAATGTATTTTTATGTATTCCAGAGAATTTACACGGGTTTCGAGCGATTTAGTCAGGTTTAATAAATAAAATTTCACGAGATTTCAAAAATTTTCACACATGAGTTTAAATAATATTTACCCGGGGATTTTCTAAGGTTTTAAGGGATTTTAAGTGTATCCTAGGATTCTAAATTATTTCTGTCTTATCTTATTTATCTTGGGATTTTTTTAGCATCTCAAAACGGAGGTAATGAAGCTCCTCCACCTCCAGAAAGAGGATCAAGCTACGCGGTGATGTCTCAGCAAAGTGCTTTGAGATCGAACACTTCGACAACTTCCAACACCCCCATTGGGTCTCATCAGACGACAACGAAACGGGTTTCTTTCCACGATCCAAATGAAAACACGGAAATCACGACACGAAACACAACCGGAACTACGATCAATTCTTCGATAACGATGGATACTATTAGAGAGGATCCAAATGTAAGTTTTAAATCATCATAAATCGTTAATCGCATATTTCAATCTCAAAAATAAAAAAAAAATGATTTTTTTGAGTATCTAAGGGGCCATTCAAAAACTACGTCATTTCCAGGGAGTAAGAAATTTGGAAATGATTGGGCAAACCCGGGTAATGATTTTTTTGAACTCGAGTTTTACTTTTTAAAAAATTGAATTTTTATCTTTTTCAATTATGATATTATTCAGTTTACGATTACTAATTCGAAAATATTTTACTTTGTAAATTTTACATTTTAGTTTTCAACCTACATTTTTAATTTTAAGAATTTTTAAATGCATTAAAAATTAGAAGCCTTTGAAATCGAAAATTTTGGATGAAAAACATTTTTAGCGATCAACTGTGGAAAATAATTAATGAATAATTTTTAAAATTCATCTGTCCTTTAAGGATTGAAAAGTGAAAATTCTTGATTTTACAAGACGATTCTGAATCAGTTCTAAGCTTAGGGGTTTCCAGATGTTCCAGTAAATTCATTATTATTTATAAACATCTGACTGTTAATTAAAAAACCAGTAATAAATTATATTTTCTATTACTGAACAATTTGAAATTGAATTCTTTCGAATAGAAAGCCTTAAATCGTTAAAATTTCAAAGAGAAAGTTTATACTTTGAGCAGTGCAATTTTAATTGTTCTATTTACAAAATTTGAATTTGTAAGTAAAATTGTTGAATTTTGATACATAAATTACATTGGAACGCCTATTATTCTTATAAAAAATAATGTAAGTTAAAGAGATATTGAGAAGTTTTGAAAGGATTCAAATTTGTTTAAAAATTTGAAATGATTACAGAAAATTATAATTATTGTAATTTAAACAATGTAAACAAAAAAAGGAACAAAAAATTGAGGAGCATTTTAAGAAATGAAAGAACCAAAATTTTCTTAAGACTTTAGGAAAATTAAAAATTATTTTAAAGGTTGGAAAATCAATTTCAGTAGAATATTTTCTTATTTTTCCAAAATTTTCAAAAAAAGAATCTGGAAGATTTAAAGAATTTTTTTATTTTTCAGGATTTTCAACTATTAAATTTTTCGTAGAAAATTTAAGATCTACTATCTTCTTAAACATTCACTGTTATTGGTTTAATATTTAACTATTGAATTGAAAAATCTTTTTTTTTTTGTTTTGTTTTAAAATAATTTCTTTAACTGAAAATTTAAATACATTTTTTATTAATAATTAAATACTTCTAATTAAAAATTTAACTATTTGATTGAAAATATATGGTTGCAAATCAATTTTTGGAACTGCATATTTAACTTCTACATTTTTGCTTTAAAATTAAATTTTTGCTTGAAAATAAATTTTTTGTTGAAAATTCAACCATTTTTTTAGAATTTTTTTTTTCTTAATAAAATTTAAACTGTTTTGTTAATAATTTGTCTTTTTTCGTTGAAAATTCCACTATTTGGTTGAATAATATTTTTTGGTTGAAATTTTTACTATTACATTTTATTTGAAAATTTAATTCGTCCTTTTGGAATGGAAATTCAACTGTTTTTTAAAAATTCGTCCAACTTACTTGAAAATTCAACTATTGGGTTAATTAAATTGTTTTTTGTTGAAGAATTAGAGTTTTAATCTCTTTTGTTTGAGAATTTATCAAATTGTTTAAAAATTATTCTTTTATAGTTGAAGATACAACTGTTTTATTGAAAAATCTTCGGTTTTTGGTTTGAATTTCAACTTTGACGTTTTAATTAAAAATTTAATTCGTCCTTTCGGAATGAAAATTCAACTGTCTTTTAAAAATTCGTTCAACTTAGTTGAAAAATCAACTATTGGGTTAAAAATTAAATTGTTTTTTGTTAAAGAATTAGAGTTTTTAACTCTTTTGTTTGAGAATTCATCCAGTTGGTTAAAAATGAATCTTTTTTAGTTGGACATTCAACTAATTTGTTAAAAAAAAATTACATTTTAATTGAAAATTCGTCTATCTGATTAAAAAATTCAACTTTTTGGTTGAAAGCTCAACTATTTTTAGTTAAAAATTCTACTATTTTGTCGAAAATTCGTTCCTTTTACGTAAAATTTCAAATATTTAATTGATAATTTTGTCTTTTTTTTTGAAAATTCAACTATTTTATTTTGTTGTTTTGTTTTTACTTTCAATTATTTGGTTTAAAATGTATCTTTGAGGTAGAAAATTCATATTTTATTGTTTAAAATTCAACTGTTTTCTAAAATATTCGCCTTTGTAGCTTGAAAATTCAATTCTTTCGTCGAAAATTCATCTTTTTTGGTTAAACATGAGTTTTTTTGTTAAAAATTCACTTTTCAAGGTAGATAATTCAACTGTCTTCTGAAAAATTCGTCTTTTTAGTTTGAAAGATTGAACCATTGAAATTGAATTCATTTTTTTTCATTTGATCATTTGATTGAAAGTTCAACTATTTGGATATAAATTCAATTATTTTATTAAAAAGTTAATTATTTTCTAAACCACTGAACTTTTCAACTTGAAAACTCAACTTTTTTATTTAAAATTCATTTTTGGGTTGAAAATTCGTCTCTTTTGGTAGAACATGAATCTTTTTTGGTTGAAAATTCTACTTTTATTGTCCTATTTTTATTTTAAAAAATCACCCTGGAGAGTTCAATCTTTGTGTGATAATATATGAAAAATGTTAAAAACAGTATAGTTTTTGAACGGCCCGTGAACTACATATGAAAGTAAAATCTTTTCAAAATTTCCACTTTATAAAGTACCTGAATTTAGAAATAAGAATAATTCTCTAGCGCTAAATATTATATTTTTTAAAACCAAATATCGTCGTCATGAAATCAGATTAATTGTCTTATTAAACATGTGGATATTTCCTCAAAATGCAACCATTGGCAGGTTTCGAAATAAGGTATACCTTCAAAAACACACTGCCTGCTGAAATCATGAGATCATTAAAACATCGATCATTGCATGGAGCAATAAAGATTGTTTAATTGAAATACATTTTTCAATTGAATTGTTTAAATTGTGATCTCGAAATCATCCGATTATTATCATAGTCATTCGATCATCTATCTACTCTGTTATGCCTTCATTGTGTGATTTATTGTATTTTCTCATTCTCTTCATGTAAAACTTAGTTCTGAAAAATTTAAGTCCTTTTCGGAAATATTCAAAGTTCTGAAAACATAAAGTTTTGAGAACAGAAAGTTCTGATATTTCCAGAGGACCTAGTTTTAAGGAAAATAATTTCAACCAGGATTATTTCGTGAAACTTATTCTGTAGGATTGTTTGTCGTTTGAAATGTGTGTTAAAACTAGACTTTTTTATTAGGTTTTATGTGATGAATTCATGAGTTTTTATTAGATTATTGATGAATGTGTTTTATCTTGTTTTTAGAATTTTATAAACGACGCGGAAAATATGCTTGCTTCTCCTCAAACGCCAGAGGGTCCAGGTGGTATATTTTCGGCAGCTACACCCGGTGTAATAGGTGCTCAAGAAGTTTATAGGTAAGTCAAAATTTATATATATATTTTTTTTTCGTGCGAATATTCCACAAAAAATTCTATAAGTTTTTTAAAAAACTTGAATCTAACGAAATTCCTTAATACTCTTTCAAATATTATAAAATAACTTCACAATATTTTTAATTCTTTGAAAATCCATAAAAATTCTGGAAAATCTTTAAAATCTTCCAAAATTTTAGGAAATTCTTTAAAATTGCATTATTTTATGAAGTACCTAAAAATCATAGGAATCCTGGAAATGCCTTAAATATTATATCATTTCTTGAAAATTCTTTGGAGTCTTTTAAAATATCCTAAAATGTTTCAAATACTTTGAAATTTTTAGAAATCGCTGGAAATTCATTAAAGCCTATATACCCTAAAATCGATAAAATCATTTGAAATTCTTTAAATCTATTGGAAATTCCTTGCAATCATTTAAAATATTCTAAAATCTTCAAACAAAATAGAAAACACCTTGAGATATTTTAAAACTTCTTCAAATCTTTTGAAATTCATGAAAATGAAAGTTCTGTGAAATCATTTGAGATTCTAGAAAATTCATTGAAATATTTTATTTTGATCTTTTAAAATGTTTTAAAATTATTGAATACCTTAGAAATTTTAAAAAAGCATTTGAAATCCGTTTCAGTTTGTTAAAAATTCTTTAAACTCCCTTGGAATCTCTTGAAATATACTAAAATCTTATAAATCGTATGAAATCTTCCGAAATTCTAAGAAATTCTTTAAATCGCATGGAATGTTTAAAATCATTTTAAATCTCCTGAAATATTTGAAAATCTGTCAAAAAATTTTAAAATCGAACAAAATCTCTTCATTCTTGTAATTTAATTTTGAACCAAAAAGACAATTTTTCAAAAAATTACATGAATTTTTAACTAAAAAATATATACGTTTTCAACTAAAGATGGAATAGTTCAATTTTCAGATAAAAAAATTAACTTTCAATAAAAAGAAGAGTTTTTAACATAATAATTAAATTTTTAACTAAAAAAAGGGGGTTTAAACTTATATGATGAATCATCAACCAAAAAAATGAATTTTTTCCAAGAAAGATTTTTCAGGCAATAAAGAAAAAAATTTTCATCTAAAACGTTGAATTTTCAAACCATAAAAATGAATTTTTGAAGAAAAATTTAATTTTTTACCGAAATAGTTCAAGTTTTTCTCCAAAAGACGGATTCTTAACAAAATTGTTGAATTGAAAATTCCTTGACTTCTCGGAAATATCTTTTGCAATATCCTAAAACTTAGTCAAGGTCCTATAAAATCCTATAAAATTCAATACTGCTTGAAATTCTTGGAAATACCCTCAAATATTTCAAATCAGGGAAAAGTCAGGGATTTTGAAAAAAAAATCTTGCGAAAGTGAGGAAATTTTATCATTTGGTTGCAAATTCAATAATTCTATTAAAAAGTCATCGTTTTTGTAGAAAACTGAATCATTTGGTTAAAGTTTAAACCATTTTCTTTTTTTTTAACTGAAAATTTAAATATCCTTATCAAATATTCATTATTTTTGCTTAAAATTCATGTCGACGGTTAAAACTTCAACAAATTTATTGAAAGGACTTTTTTTGGTTAATTTTTAACCTGAAAATGTAACTTCCATTTTTTGTTCAAAATTGATATTTTTTAGTTAAAAATTCGTCTTTATTGGTAGAAACTATTTTTTTTTGAAATTCATATTTTTATTTTTAAAAATGCAACTGTTTTACAAAAAATTCGTCTTTTGGCTTGAAAATTGAACAATTTGGATGCATTTTTTTTATTTTCTGAACTGAAAAAACCTTAATTTGTTAAAAATTCGTCTTTTTAGCTAGAGAATTTAATTTCTGGGTTGACAGTTGAACTATTTGTTAAAAAATTAACTATTTTGTTCAATGTTTTTTTTTTGTTTTTTTGAAAAGTCGCTATTTCTGGTTACAATATCAACTATTTAATTTTTCTTTGAGAATTCAGCTTTTCTTTAAATTCATCTGCTTTGTTGATAATTTGTCTATTTAGGAAAAAATTTGTCTTTTTGGATTTAAAATTAATCTTTTTTGTCAACAATAAAACTCTTTTAAAAACTTTCATTATCTCGTTGAAAAATTGTCGTTTTAGTTCAGAATTAATCTTTGTAGGTTGCGAATTCAACTATTTTGTTGAGAATTTTTTTTTGATGTACGACTGTCTGGTTAGAAATTTATATATTTTGTTAAAAATCAGTTTTTTTTCTAGTTGAGATATAAACTATTTAATTTTTCGTAAAGAATTCAGCTTTTTTGTTGAGAATTCATCTGTTTTGTTGAACATTCGTCTATTAAGACAACAAATTCGTCCTTTTGGATTGAAAATTATTCTTTTTTTGTTGAGAATAAAGCTAACTTCTAAAAAATTCAATTATATCGTTCAAAATTCATCATTTTAGTTAAAAATTCATCTTTGTAGGTTGCAAATTCAACTATTTGGTTGATTTTTTTAAAGTTCAACTCTTCGGTTGGAAATTTAACTATTTTGTTGAGAATTTGATTTTTTCTGATTGGAATACTAACTATTTAAATTTTCGTTGAGAATTCAGCATTTTTTGTTTAAAATTCATTTGTTTTATTATAGATTCGTCTATTTAGACAAAAAATTCTTCCTTTTGAATTTAAAATTAACATTTTTTCTTAAGAATAAAATTGGCTTCTAAGAAATTTAATTATATCGTTGAAAATTCATCGTTCTATTTAAAAAATCGTCTTCATAGGTTGCAAATTCAACTATTTGGTTAAAGAATGAACTATTTCGTTAAAAATTTAACTATTTTGTTGAAAATTCCTTCTTTATTTTTGGTTCAGATATGAACTATTTAATTTTTTGTAGAGAATTCAGCATTTTGTTGAACATTCGTCTATTTAGACAAAAAAATCGTCCTTTTAAATTTAAAATTAATTTCTTTTGTTAAGAATAAAATTGGCTTCTAAAAAATTCAATTATATCATTCAAAATTCATCGTTTTAGTTAAAAATTCATCTTTGTAGGTGGCAAATACAACTATTTGGTTAAAAAATGAACTATTTTGTTGAAAATTAAATTTTGTTGTTGAAAATTCCTCTTTTTTTTGGTTGAAATATCGGCATATTAATTTTTCGTAGAGAATTCAGCTTTTAGTGAAAAATTTACCTTGTTATTGAAAATTTATCTGTTTTTTGAACATTCATCTGTTTATAGGCAAAAAATTCGTCCTTAAGATTGAAAATTGATCTTTTTTGTTCGGAATAAAACTGTCTTCTAAAAACTTGAATTATCTCGTTAAAAATTTAACTATTTTGTTAAAAATTTAATTATTGAAATTCGATATAGCAATCGAATTTAAACAAATTCTAAAGAAAAAAAGCTGATAACACGGAATGGAACTCGCTTCAAAAATATCAACAGAAAAAATTATTGGATTAAAAGTTTATTGTAATGTCATGGTTTTTTACAATTATAAAATGAACAATCACCAGAAAACGAGGGTTTGACCATAAAATCAGATTTTGTGAACGAATGATGAATTTACAAGATTTATAATTTTTACTATGTTTTTTGAAAAATATATTTTTTCTTTTGTAAAAAAAGTTCCCAGGAAAAATTAATTTTTTTTTAATCCTGGAAAACCTGGAAAAATTATGATTGCTAGTTTAAAATATGTTAATAATTGTTAACAATAATTAATATTTCTTCAGAGACCCAAGGACGAAGCGTTTAGCCGAGAAACAAAAGCAACAGCAGAATTCTCAGATGGGGGCAGTGCCAGAAAAGCTGAGTTTCAAAGAGAAAATGAAAATGTTCGCGATGGAAACTGGAGAAGATGGCACGCCGAGGGATAAGGTAAAAATTTCAAGGGCCCAGCGAGAAATAGACAACATAGGCAGCCCCCTCAGTCCAAACAACAACAGAAGTTAAATCATAATGTTTCTGTCTACACGCATTTCAGTAGACAAATCATTATTAAAACTGCGAAATTTGTTCTTCAACGCGTTGCTTATTTCCTGTCTTAGATCCTAGAATATCAAAGAATCCGGATCTGAACAACAAAACCTAACAAACAAACAAAATAAAAAAAGAAACAAAGAGAAAAGACATGATTAGTGTTGATTTAAAAACACAATTTAAAAAGTCTTTTTCATTGTCTCGCATCAGAGAGACTGTACATTATTCTGTACTTTATTGAATTAATGAAATCGTAGAACGAACTAGTGAATGCCGATTTTGCTTTATTATGAAAAATAAGCAGTCGGCAATCAAGATTGTACATAAAGATCTGCAGGATAAAACTGTCAGCTGACATCGTTGTTTGATGTTTATGTTTTTACAATAAGTGTTTTCAATTTTCGATATTACGAAATTTCTTAAAACTGCCGTTTACTGGCAGCTTTCAGATCTATTGTATAAAAATAGTCTTTTAAGTATATACACTTTTTTCATAATTATAATAGAATTTCAAGGATTCTATATTTTAATTTGGACGCGACTTTGCGCAGCATATTTGAGAAACTCGTTTCCGTTTTATCTTCGCTCTTGATTTTTATAATGGAATAAATCAATCAAATCAATTATAATGTTTCTCTCGTGTTTCTTTCCCCCAAGGAAGGTTGTTAAAAAAATCTATTTTCCCCGAGTGAAATCAAATGTTTTTGAAGTATGCTTTGCAAATTCAGAGGAATCAATAATCAAATTATTTCGTCGATTTAACGATTAGTAATATATTATGCGTAATGCGTATAATTACCGAGTCTATTATCATAGATTATTATTATGAGATATACGCAGTTGAAAATGTAGGTTTTATGCTAGAATTATGATGAAATATCACTCTAGGCAGCGCTCCAAAGAGCTCAGTGCCTGCAAGAGGAAAGCTTAGCAATATTAGTGGGTAAATGTTGAAAAATATTATTAATTATTGCAGATTTAGCCTCAAGGCAATAACAAGTTTCATTTCAGCAACTCGACAACTGTCGACGCACACCTACATTCCTGTTTTTACATATTTTTAATTCAATGACGAGAACCGTTTCAATATTAATTTTTGTAAGATTTTTTCAAAACAGCATTATTTTATAAATTGTAAAATGAAGATGACAAAAGAAAAAAACGAAGGGGGATTGCTTCCTCGATACCATCGATTTGCGATTTTAGAAACTAGATTGTCTTATTCTATATATAATAAATAATATCTATCGATATTCTCAATATTGTATGTGATATAAAGTAGGCCTTTGTTCTAAAATGGAAGAACAATAGATTAGAGAAAATCTCGACTTGCATGGAAGATTTGTAGCGAAATTACGGACAATTGGATATCGTGGGTCTGAAAAGAGAGGGAGAATAATTTTCTATTTATTTTCCGTTCTCTGATCCTTGTTTTATTTTTAAGGGGATAGTGATATTCGAGCAGCTTGTTATTAAATGTTACGAAGCCACTGAATTTGATCGAGGCCTGATTATATAAAAAAAAAAAACAAAAATGCAGAAAGAAAGAAAGGAACTGGGAGGTAGGTTCGTTGTAGGCCTTATTATAGAAGAAATGTAGTGTACTCAGCCATAGAATGTAGCCCAATCGTTGGGGGAAAATAATATTTAACTGTAAGTATGACGATGGTAAGTTCGACCTAAAGGTAGGTCGCTGGTAGAAACGAGAAAGGCAAATTCCCTCCTTGTTGTGTATAGCGAAAATATTTGCACTATATTTTGTAACACTGTTTCAATTACCCTATTGCGGCGGAGTCGATTTTTTCAATGCCGAGCAACTCTATATATTATGCATATTACATTTATGCTCGTCGACATTATTATATTATCATTTATTATCGACTGTACTTTTAGAAAACACCATATTTTTTAATTATTGTATTATGTCATTACATTACTGAGATACGATATTGATGAAAATAAATATTACGTATAACAAATACCCGCTTTTTGATTATTACTCTACCCGTTTTGGTTAAAAACTCACATTATAGAATTAAACAATCCTTTTTTTCTTTAGTTGTTTTCCTTTAGTTAAAAATTTAACTATTTTGTTGGAAATTTGTTTTCCTTTTTTTTTTTATTGGAAATGCAACTGTATAATTAAAAATTAAACTGTTTCAGTTCAGAATGACGCATTTCCTTCTCTAAAATTCAACAATTTGGTAGTAAATTTAACTATTTGATAGTTCAACAATCTATTATAAAATAAATTTTTTTTTGAACATTTATGATTTGATTCATGATTTCATTTTTTCGCTACAAAATTAAACCTTTTTTTGTTAAAAATTTATCTTTACTAGTTGGAAACTTATGTATTTTGTTAAAAATTAATATTTTTTGGTAGAAAATTAATCATCATCGTTCAAAATGTATTTTTTGATTAGGAATTGATTTCTTTGTTTGAAAACTATTTTTTTAACTGAAAATTTAACTGATTCATTTTGGGTAGAAATTTTAACTTTTTTGAGGGAAAATAATTATTTTTCGGAATCATCTTATTTTTTTCTCGAAAATTCAAGATTTTTAAAAAAATTGCACTATTTGCTCGAAAGTTGAATAATTTTTTTGTTAAAATAATTTTATGTGAAGATTCTTCATTTTAGTTAAAATTTAATTTTTTTAGTTGAAAATTAAACTATTTTGTTACAAATTTGTTTTTCATTTTGTTGGTTGAATTTTTTTTTAACTATTAATTTATTTTTTTTAATTGAAAATTAATTTTTTTAACCGAAAACTGAATTGGACCATATTTGATTGAAAATTAATTTTACCGGATAAGAACGGAACTGTCTACTTAAAAATTAAGTGGCTTGAAGTCCAAAAATAAAGAAAATTTCAGACTGGGAAAACTTTTGGGGGTAGAAAAACCACCACCCTTAACGAAAACAAATCCATTGCAATACGTCTTTAAATGTGTCTTTCGATATTCGGAACAACATATCAAAAAAAAAAAAGAAAATCGCATACAGGGAAAACATTTGGGGGTAGAAAAACTGAAAACCTTAACGAAAAAAAAAAAATCGTGACGATTGCCCGAATTACCGCTGCCCATTGAGACTGGTCGCAAAATATGTATTTCAACCCCCCGATAAAAATATCTCAAAATAAAGAAAATGGCACGCAGGGAAAACTTTTTGGGGTAGAAAAGACAACACCCTTAAAGAAAAAGAATTCGTGAAAATTGCCCGAATTACCGGTACCCAATGAGACCGATCGTAAAATGTGTCTCTTTGCACAGCCCGAAAGACATATCCAAAAATAAAGAAAATCTCAGACATAGAAAACTTTCGGGGGTAGAAAAACCACCATCCTTAACGAAAAAAAATTGTGAAAATTAGCCTAATTAAAAGTACTCTTAAGGCACTCATTTAAACGGGTTTTGCACTTATTAGAATCATATTTAATTAAAAAAATCGTAGACGCAGAAGTAGCGCAGACTTGGCGCAGGATTTCAAGCCACTTAAAAATTAACATTTTTGATTGAAAATTAGTTTCTTTTTTTCAGATTGTTTTAAATGAAAATTCATAATTTCTGAAGAAAACTTGTACTTTCTTTTCAAAAATTAAACAAACGTATTAGGAAATTAAACTTTAGGATCGAAAGTTGAATTAATTTGGTAAAAACTAACCATTTTATTTAAAAAATCATTGTTTTAGTTGAAAATTTACATATTTGGTTGAAAATTCGTTTTTACTTTTTTTTGAAATTTATTTTTGTCAACTGAAAACTCCATTTTTATTGAAAATTGATCGTTTTTAGTTGATTAAAAAGTCGTGTATTCTGTTAAAAATGGATCTTATTTGTTAGAAAGCTAATCTTCTTGATTAAAAATTTAAATACTTAGTTAAAAATTCATGTATTTAAAAAGATCTGTCTTCTCTGGTAGAAAATCATTTTTGTTTTTAGTTTAAAATTTAATTGTTGGATCGAAAACAACTCTATTTTATTTGAATATTTAACTACCTCAAAGAAAATGTATCTTTTTAAGCACTAATTTCTTAAAAGTTCATTTAGTGGTGTAAAATTCATATTTTATGTAAAAAGTTCATATCTTTAGTTGAAAATTGAATTCTGATGAAAATTCCTCTTTTTTGGGTTAAAAATTAATTTTTTGGAATAAAAATTAAACTATTTAGTAAAAATGTTAACGGTTTAGTAGAAAACTCAACTGTTTTTTAGAAAATTCGTTTTTTTTTACTTCAAATTATATTCTTAGGGCAATTTAATCTTTTTGTTGAACATGAAATGATTTCGCTAGAAATTCAACTGTTTTGTAGAACTCTTGTCTTTTTGGCTTGAACATCAAACATTTTAGATGCAATTTTTTTTCTTTATCAAAAGAAAAAATTGTCCTTCGTTAAAAAAACAACTATTATTTTTTTGGTTGAGAATTTATCTTGTGGGTTTAAATTTAAATTAATCGTTAATTCATAAGAAACGGCCTATAATGCTGAAGAAAAAACTTTTTTTGCAGTTACTAGATATCTAATTCAATTTGTTCGCTAAATTGAAAATTACGTCTTGCCATATTTAGATATAAATTAAAAAATTGCGCAGTCTGATAAGATAAAAACAGATTGCGATAACTAATATGCAGATAAATGATTAGAAAATAAAAAAACAAAAACTAGTTACTGTTATCGTAATCAAATTTTTTTGCGTCTTAGTTTCATGTTCCACGTTTCTTTTAACAGCTGCAGTGCAGCAATAAAAATCAATAAACCGGTGAAATCGAGAAAATTACAAGAAACTATTTTTTTTATGATCCACGGATGAGCGGGCGACCATTTGAAAATCCATTATTAGACAAATTTTTTAAATATTAGCGAATTGAAAGAACTTGAAACAAAAAAAAATATATGTTAAAGGATTTTGAATTGCAAACGTTCCAAATCAAACAATTTTAGATTAGATACAATTTTGGAAAAGAACGATAATCTTACATTACTGAATCAAAGAGTTAGAAATGGAACAATTTTATTTTTAATCAAAAAATCTCAAACTTGAATGATTTGGGATTTAAATTTCAAAAATACGGCAGTTTTAAAAGAATAATAGTTGTATAATTTCAGATAAAAATTTTGAAAACTGGATCATTTAAAATTTAAATGGAATACAATCGTTCAAAATCGTTCAAAAATAACAAATATATTAAAAAAATTTCTATTTAAATAATTTGTTAATCGATGCGATTAAAATTTGGTAATTTTCAATAATAAAAAATAAATTGAATGTTTAACATAATACGTTTAAAATGAAGTAATTTTAAATAGGAAACATTAAAAATGGAAAAAATTCTACTATGCAACGTTAGGCATTAAACGAATTCGAACTTTATTTAAAATAGAAAAAAATGTTAATTACCTGGGATTGTTATATAAAAACTATTTTCTACTTAAAACCTCTAAAATTTTAATTAGTTTCATAAATTAAAATAATTTACAAATTAAAACTTTCTACATGGTAGATTATAATTCTTAAAATTCAATCATTTTTAGTTTAATTGCAACATTAAAACTTATGAAGGGGAAAATTGAAAATTCAGCATTTGACAGAAATAATTTAATTACTGGGGTATCAATCTAAAATTTGAAGCAAACCATTTTAGAATATTTTAGATTCAAATCATTTAATTTTTAACACTTCGCTCAGATTTATTATTTATTTTGGAAATGTTTGAAGCATTTCTTTTTTAATTATAAAATATTATTTTTTTGAATCTTCAAAGAAAAATCAAAATTTTTAAGACATTAAATACAAAATTAAAGAAAGGACACAACATCGCTGTGATTCCAGTTTTTAAAATTGCACAGTTTCATGCATTTTATTTAGAAATTCTTGTTTTTTTAGTTGAGTTTTTTCAGTTTAATATTTTTAAAGATTTAAAAATAATTTCATTTGCAATTCCTAGTTCTGAAATCTTCTCACTTCTAAGGCTTGAATTTGACCAAATATTTTCTTCATTGTTTATTGTTTTTATTTTATTTAAAGAATTAAAAAACCCAGATCATTTTGTACGTTTAAAATTGCAGCAATACAATTTAGAATATTTTAATATAAAATTATTCAATTTAAAACTAACTAAAATTTAATTTAACTAGCTAAGCTTTTCTAAGAAAATTATTGTGAAATCTTTTTTTAGTAAACAAAAAAGTAAAAAATAAACTTTATTTAAAAAAAAAATTAAATTTATTTTTGAACTTACTTTTGAAGCCACAAAAAGTTTCGTTTTAAGGCCCCAAAAATTAAACCATTTTACAATTGCGGAGTCATCACAATAATTTTACTGTCATCAATTTCTGTTACTGGTTAAATTTTTAACCAACGAAATTAATGTTTAACCAAAAAGATTAATTTTCAACCAATAAGATTAATTTTCTACACAAATATTATGATTTTTTAACAAAATATATGAACATTCAACAAAATAGTTCAATTTTTAACCAACGAAATGTTTTTTCATCTAAAATGAGGAATCTTTAACTAAAAGAAAAAATAAATTTGCAACCCATAAGAATAATTTTCTATCAAAAAAGACAATCAGAATTTTTAAGTAAAAAAGATAAATTTTCAACCAAACATAAAGTAGTTAAACTTTCAATGAAATAAAATAATTTGCATAAAAAATTTTTTGGATTAAATAGTTTAAATTTTAACCAAGGAAATAAATTTCCAACTAAAATGATGAATCTTCTATATCAAAAAATGAATTTAGAACAAAATAGTTAAATTGTACATTTTTAACTAAACAAAATAAGTTTTTAACCAAAACACACGAATTTTCATCTAAGAATGATAAATCTTCAACCAATAAAAAACGTTTTTTCAACAAACTAGTTCAATTTTAACAAAAAAAAGTTTGTTTAAAAATTAAAATGATGAATCATTAAGCAAAAAAATCAATTTTTAACAAAGTAGTTCCACTTTCAACTAAGTTCAATTTTCAACAAAAAACGTAAATTTAAAAATCAAACAGATGAATTTTTAACCAAACAGTTAAATTTTTAAACTGAAAATAGATGAAATTTCAACAAAAAAGTTATTATTCAACCACATAGTTTGATTGTTTAAAACACAGTAAAATTTTCAGCCCAATAATATAAATTTTTAACAAAAAAGTTAATTTTTAGGTTACGTTTTCAGTTAGACAATTATTTTGGCCCCTAAAAATGGAAACTTTAACAAAGTAGTTCAATTTTCAACAGCAGAAGATGAATTTTTTACTAAATTAATGAATCTTTAACAAAAAATTAATTTTGTCGAAAGCAGTAGAACTTGCAAACAAGAAGTCTAATTTTAAACCTAAAAAGATGAATTATAAGTAAAAAATATTAAAAACTGATTAATTTTCAACTAGTTGTATTTGTAAACAAAAAACTTGATTTTCTAACGAAGCAATGAATATTTAAGCAAATAGTTAAATTTATTGTTAAAAATCACTTTTTCATCCCGGAAATATGATTTAAAAAAAAAGATTAACTTTCGAGCAAATACTACAATTTCCTACAACATTTATTGAATATTCAAGCCAAAAAGATAAATTTTCTATTAAACTTATGAATTTTCAATCAAAAGAATGAATTCTAAAAAAGTAGTTCAACTTTCAACGAAAGATTTCAATTGAAAACCTAGAAAGATGAATTTTCAATAAAAAATATAATAATTAATGCTGGGGGTTATATTATATATTTAATAGGCTATATATTGTAAAAAAATCAATCATTTTTATTTCTGGATAATTAATTTTCAAACAGACAGTTGAACTTTCAATCAAGGATATAAATTTTCTACCAAAAAGGAAGAATTTTCAACAAAATAGTTAAATTTTTAATCTAAAATAGATCACTTTTTAACAAAAAATGGAATAAATCAGTTTGAATTGAAAAACAATTATTTTCAGTTTGTAAAAGTGACTTTTTTTTAACAGTTCCATTTTCTATCAAATAGTTATATTTTCTTCGTGGATTATAAATTTTCTACCAAAATAGTTGAACTTTTAGATTACAAAAGATCATTTTTAAACCAAAAATGGAATAAATAATTTTTCATTGAAAACAATAATTTTTAATTTAGAAAAGCGAATTTTTTATAAAACAGATACATTTTTCACAAAACAGTCGAATTTTAGAATAGTCTAAAAAAGATCATTTTTTAACCAAAAATAGAAGAAATAAATTTTAATTTAAAAACAAAAGTTTCAATTTCTAAAAGCGAATTTTTACAAAAAATTTCAATTTTCTATCGAATAGTTGAATTTAGTAGTAGTTTTAGTCTTAAAAAGATTGTTTTTTAGCCAAAAATTGAATTGAAATTGAATGAATTTTCATTTTAAAAAAATATTTTTTTTTTTAAAACAGTGAATTTTTTATAAAGCAGTTAATTTTGATACTTAATATTTGAATTTTACACTAACTTGTTGAATTTTCAAGAGACAATAATACCTTTTCTACAAAACAGTTGAATTTTTAATCCAAAAATATAAATTTTCCACAAAAAAATTAAAAACTATAAGTTTCCATTTAGAAAAGCGAATTTTTCACGAAAAAGTTAAATTTTCTATAAAAATAGTTGAATTTTTTATTAACTGGTAGAATTTTCAATCAGCAATAAAATTTTTCTACTAAAATAGAAGAATTTTCAACAAAGGAGTTGAAGTTTTAGTCTTAAAAAGATTGCTTTTTAGCAAAAAGTTGAATCGAAATTGAATGAATTTTCATTTAAAAACAATAATTTTCATTTTAGAAAAGTGAATTTTTTATAAAGCAGTTGAATTTGATACTAAATAGTTGAATTTTATGCCAACTTGCTAAATTTTCAAGAGAAAATAATGACTTTACTACAAAACAGTTGAATTTTCAATCCAAAAATATAAATTTTCCTCAAAAAATTTAATTTCCAAACAGACAGTTGAACTTTCAATCAAGGATATAAATTTTCTACCAAAAAGGAAGAATTTTCAACAAAATAGTTGAATTTATAGTCCAAAAAAGATCACTTTTTAACCAAAAATAGAGTAAATAAATTTTCATTGAAAAACTATAAGTTTCCATTTAGCAAAGCGAATTTTTTACAAAACAGTTCAATTTTCGATAAAAAAATAGTTATATTTTCTATTAACTGGTAGAATTTTCATCCAGAAATATAAATTTTCTACTAAAATAGAAGAATTTTCAACAAAATAGTTGAAGTTTTAGTCTTAAAAAGATTGCTTTTGAACCAAAAATTAAATTGAAATTGAATGAATTTTCATTTAAAAATAATAATTTTTATTTTAAAAGAGTGAATTTTTTATAAAGCAGTTGAGTTTGATACTCAATAGTTGAATTTTGTACTAATTAGCTGAATTTTTAAAAGAAAATAATGACTTTTCTACAAAACAGTTGAATTTTCAATTCAAAAATTTAAATTTTCAAACAAAAATTTAACTTCCAACCGAACAGTTGAAATTTTCAACCAGGAATATAAATTTTCAACCAGAATAAAAGAATTTTTAAAAGAATACTTGAATTCAGAATAGAATAGAATTTTCAACTAGGAATATAAATTTTCTACTAAAGTAGAAGAATTCTCGACAAAATAGTTCAAGTTTTAATCTTAAAATTATTGCTTTTTTAGCCAAAAATTGAATTAAAATTTAATGAATTTTCATTGAAAAACAATAATTTTCATTTGAGAAAAGTGAATTTTTTATAATGCAGTTGAATTTGATACCAATTTATTAAATTTTCAACCAAAAATTTAATTTTTAAACAGACAGGTGAACTCTTAACCAGGAATATAAATTTTCTACCAAAATGGAAGAGTTTTCAACAAAATAATTTAATTTGTAGTCCAAAAAATATCACTTTTTAATTAAAAATAGAATAAATAAATTTTAATTGAATAACGATAAGTTTCCATTTAGAAAAGCGAATTTTTTACAAAATAGTTCAATTTTCTATAAAAAAGATAGTGGAATTTTCTATTAACTGGTAGAATTTTCAACCAGAAATAAAAATTTTCTACTAAAATAAAAGAATTTTCAACAAAGGCGTTAAAGTTTTAGTCTTAAAAAGATTGCTTTTTTAGTCAAAAAATGGAACAACTGAATTTTTATTGAAAAACAATAATCGTCATGTTAGAAAAGCGAATTTTTTACAAAAAAGGTGAATTTTCTATCAAAAGTTGAATTTTCTATTAAGTAGTAGAATTTTCAACCAGGAATAAAAATTTTCTACTAAAATAGAAGAATTTTCAACAAAATAGTTGAAGTTTTAGACTTAAAGATTGCTTTTTACCCAAAAATTGAATTGAAATTGAATGAATTTTTATTGAAAACAATAATTTTTATTTTAGAAAAGTGAATTTTTCATAAAAAAGTTGAATGTCATACTTAATAGTTGAATTTTTAATTCAAAAATTTAAATTTTCCCCACAAAATTTAAATTTCCCCCAAAAAATTTAATTTTTAAACAGAAAGTTGAATTTTCAACCAGGAATAAAAATTTTCTACTAAAATAGAAGAATTTTCAACAAAATAGTTGAAGTTTTAGACTTAAAGATTGCTTTTTACCCAAAAATTGAATTGAAATTGAATGAATTTTTATTGAAAACAATAATTTTTATTTTAGAAAAGTGAATTTTTCATAAAAAAGTTGAATTTCATACTTAATAGTTGAATTTTTAATTCAAAAATTTAAATTTTCCCCACAAAATTTAAATTTTCCCCAAAAAATTTAATTTTTAAACAGAAAGATGAATTTTCAACCAGGAATATAAATTTTCTACTAAAATAGGAGAATTTTCAACAAAATAGTTAAACTTTTAGTCTAAAAAAGGTCACTTTTAAACCAAAAATAGAATAAATGAATTTTCATTGAAAAAAAATAATTTTTATTTTAGAAAATAGAGTTTTTTATACAGCAGTTGAGTTTGATACTTTTATAGTAGAATTTTATACCAACTTGTTGAATTTTCAAGAGAAAATAATGAATTTTCTACTAAGCAGTTGAATTTTAAATCCAAAATTATACATTTTCAACCAAAAATTTAATTACCAATCAGACCGTTGAACTTTCAACCAGGACTAAAATTTTCTACCAAAATAAAAGAATTTTCAACAAAATAGTTTAATTTAGAATCCACAAAATATCACTTTTTAACCAAAAATAAAATAAATTTTAATTGAAAAACAATAAATTTCCATTTAGAAAAGCGAAATTTTTTACCAAAGAAGTTCAATTTTCTACCAAATAGTTGAATTTTCTATTAACTGGTAGAATTTTCAACCAGGAATATAAATTTTTAACAAAATAGTTGAATTTATATTCTAAAAAAGATCTCTTTTTAGCCAAAAAATGGAATAAATGAATTTTCATTGAAAAACAATAATTTTCATTTTAGAAAAGTTAATTTTTTATGAAACAGTTGAATTTAACACTTAATAGTTGAATTTTATACCAGCTTGTTGAATTTTCAAGAGAAAAAGAGAAACAAAAACCTTTTTACAAAACAGTTGAATTTTCAATTCAAAAATATAAATTTTCAACCAAAAATTGAATTTTCAAACAGACAGTTGAATTTTCAAACAGGAATATAAATTTTCTACCAAAATGGAAGAATTTTCAACAAAATAGTTGAATTTATAGTCCAAAAAATATCACTTTTTAACCAAAAATAGAATAAATAAATTTTAATTGAAAAACTAAAAGTTTCCATTTAGCAAAGCGAATTTTTTACAAAACAGTTCAATTTTCGATAAAAAAAATAGTTGAATTTTCTATTAACTGGTAGAATTTTCAATCAGGAATATAAATTTTCTACTAAAATAGAAGAATTTTCAACAAAATAGTTAAAGTTTAAGTCTTAAAAATATTGCTTTTTAACCAAAAAATGGAACAAATGAATTTTTATTGAAAAAAAATAATTTTCATTTTAGAAAAGTTAATTTTTTATAAAACAGTTGAATTTAACACTTTATAGTTGAATTTTATACCAGCTTGTTGAATTTTCAAGAGAAAAAGAGAAAAAAAAACCTTTTTACAAAACAGTTGAATTTTCAATTCAAAAATATAAATTTTCAACCAAAAATTGAATTTTCAAACAG
>JAAAKG020079744.1:0-16855 GCA_010014905.2 Druon quercuslanigerum | reverse complement strand
TTTGGGCTTTTTATTTCAAAAATAAAAATTTTCTTTGGGCTAATCACCCTTTCCCCCCCCCCCCCCCCACCCACTTTGGTTCATTTCATGTAGAAATAATTCGTTCTTCAAAATCGAAAAAATCATAAAATTAGCAAAACAAATCAATTTTATTTTGTCATATTGCAAAATATGGATTTGATGCAAAAAATCTTTTCACAAAACTTATTGATCTATGAAAAATGCACATATTAGTTCCTACACAGTTTTCATGTACATCTAACTATTGTCGAGAAAAATTTCGAAAAGTGTGCTACACATGAAGCTACTGCAATTAATCCTTAGTCCGATTAAGTTCAAATTTTCCAAGAATTATTTTTACATTACATGGAACCAAAATATTTTTTGCCAAGGGCAAATAAGAGCCACCATGATAAACATACGTATACAAGCATAACAAATGAAATCAAATGTTGTAAAATTAATTAAATTAAATTATATAAAACAAATAAAGCAGACATAAATCGGACAAACTTGAATGCTCTGATAAACTATCTATTCTTTAAAAAAATTCCAGCAAGACATTCTCTAAGATTTTGGTCATTCAAAATAACAGATAATGTATGGCTTACGTATTATAATTATATCTAATAAATTTCCATTGTCCAATTAATCTTGTACATATATTATACTAAGAGCCATTTTTGAATATAGAATTTGCGTAATTAAATTATTGAATAAAATTTCTTCGCACCGAATATGTATTTGTTTTGGACATATCATTACTTACTTAGTAAGGAAGTGAATAACCCTTTCCCTGTCATCATGGAATATAAAATCGGAATTCTGATACAATTTTTCGCTATATAAGCTCTTCGTCGGAAGAAAACTCGCGAAAGAAAGACAATTATGATGAGACTGAAATTTTTTTAGAATGAAAATAGCAGTCGTTGTAGTGCCTTGTATAGTATTTCCTTGGAGGTGACGAACACATTTTCAACATTTGGTGCATCTGAAAATAATGTTAAGGTCTCGATATGCGTAGCAAATTTTTATATGATAAGAAAGCAGTTTAAGAGCAAAATATGAAAACAATTTTATTTTGAGAATGATGGCAGTGATTTTTACACTTCCTGGTATAGAATTCCCGTATACATGACGTACACTATTTTTTAAATATTAGACAAATAATAAATATTTGCGACATAAATTCGTAAAATTAAATTGACACAATGAATTAAAGGAATTGACAGGAAATATGGAATTCATCAAGTTTTCTTAAGATATGATTTATGATACCAAATATTACTATTATTATACTAAAGAACAAGTGAATTAATAATAAATCAAGTATAGCGTTCAGACAATTTTATTAAAGAAAATTTTCTTGTCATCTTCTTATTTTGTAGTGAATTAAATATTATCATGATTAGCCAATACCAAAATTTGTATCCTGGCCCATAGCATTCGGGCCATTTTGCACATTGTATTGTTTCAAACAATAAATTAGCCGAAACTGGATGTATGGAAGTTTTTAAAAATTTGAATATCTAAATCAAATACAAATAAATCCATTTTTTTCTTAATTTTTTTTAATTTAATTTAGAATCGTCAATATTAGCCCAATCGATTTGAAATTTAAAACTTCTGTTCAAAATTAGCCATAGAATTGCAACTAAAAATCGAAATTTGAAAATTTGATTTTTAAAGAATGCATTCTTATAGGAAATTATATGGCGCATCTTTTTTCCTCTAGCCAAAAAGTTTAATCTATTATAGTTTTCGAGATAACCATGATAATGATGTTTTTTCTGAAAAACGATTTGCAATTAATTTTTGGTCTCTCGCTCGTCGTCATATCTACAGTTGTTGGAATTTTTCGATGAAGTTTGGAGACAACACTCTCCAAAGCATCTTCAGAACGATGATATTAGCAAAAAGTGTATGTCATTATTTGTAAGAAAATGAGAAATAATTTTTTAGGCCATTCCGAATTCAATTCCTCATAATCTTTGATCGGTTCGTTTATCGAGCGAAGTTTGAGAAAATATAAACTTCCTGTGGAGAAGTTGTTCAGAAAACTATAAGGTAGTTTTCTGTGAAAACCTTTTTTCAAAAAACTGAAGAGGTAAATAATTGCGAATGTAAAACTTGGAGCGCGCGATTTGTAACAATTCTTGTCTATTATACGGACGGAACCGCTTGCAGCATAGCTAGCGAAAGAATAAAAATATAAACAAAGGAATACCTGGAGTTATATTAGATGACCTTCAAATGTAGTTTTAGCTCTTGTAGCATCATAAGATTTGCAGTTTCTGTAGAATTAAATAGATGATTGTGCTTTTTGATACCACAATATTCACATCGTTCTGCGAGTTAAATAATATTTCGTGGAATTTATAGAGAAAGGAATTCTCTCTCTTTTCCGAAATGGAAAAGAATCACAGGATACTGTTTGCGCAAGGAAACGCACTAGATGTAAAGATAACTGATCGAAAATTGTTAGGAAAAAATACAAAAATAACGTCAGGGCAACGTGTACACAATTCTTTCTTGGTTTTACTAATTGAAAACAAATTAAATAAATTGAATAAATTCTGCATACTTATTCTTGTAGAATGCATTTGATATAATGCTCACATGAATTGTATAGAAATTATATAGATTTTTTTTTAATACATGGGTAGAAAAGTAGACATAGCTATAATTTGAAAAATGTAATTTAATTTATATAACTTGTTCATTGGTGCGTTATAAAAGTATTTAAACTCTTTAAATATATCATAATTCGATACTTTTTTTATTATTCTGAATTTTCGCATTATTTACGTGCGTACCTACATGTGAGTCCGCCTGTATGCCTGTTACCTAAAAGAGTTTAGTTCGCGCGCTACAAGTTTTGCATTTGCAGTTTTTTACCTATTCAGTTTTTGTAAAAAGGGTTTTCACAGAAAACTACCTTGCAGTTTTCTGAACAACTTCTCCACAGAAAGTTTATATTTGCTCAAACTTTGTTTGATAAACGAAGCGATCGAATATTATAAGGAATTGAATTCGGAATGGCCTAGAAAATTATTTTTTATTTTCTTATAAATAATGATATACACTTTTCGTTTACATTGTCGTTCTGAAGACGCTTTGGAAAGTATTGTCTCCACATTTCATAAACAAAATTCCAAAAACTGTAGACGTGACGACGAGCGAGAGACCAAAAATTAATTACAAAATCGTCTTCAGAAAAAAACATCATTATAATGGTTATCTCGAAAACTATAATAGATTAAACTTTTTTCCTAAAGAAAAAAAGATGCACAATCTAATTTCCTATATGAATGCATTCTTCCAAAAATTTTCAAATGTTTTTAGTAGCCTCAAACTTTGCCGAGTTATGTCCCGTTCTGAAATCGGAGCGCTCAATTGAAAGAATGAAGTTTGCACGATTTTGGTGCTAATAATGATAATTTTTTTTGATTTTTTTTCAGCCAACGATTTGGAAAGACTTAATAATTAATTAAATATCACAAATAATAATTGTTCAAATAAATTCTGGGGACTTATAACGATCTGCTACTATGGTAATGCTATACATATTTGCGGTTATTTTGCGAAATTTTTAACATTTTGTGCACTTTATACTTATTGAACTAATAATTACTGAAACTATAAAAAAAATTTGTTTAAACAATTTATAATTGCTCATAACTATCTTCTCTAAGATAAGTGCTGGAAAGAGGGGATTTGTTCTTAAATGTTTAACTTTTCTTTGCCTTTTTAGAAGTAAATAAATAATTAACAAGTATTTAAAAAGAATCATATTTTAAACAATCTCTTATAATTATAAAATAATCAAACAATTAATTTTTTGTTTGAAGTATTTTTAATCTTTATATATGTATATTATCGTGGACGACAGGTGTTTTCTTTAGGAAAGGAACGGCTGATTGTTAACATGTAAGCCAAAACCAAACTTTTACAAGTCATTTGCAGACCTTGTCCTTCCACCTACGCCTAATTATTCCAGTCTCTGTTTTTTCCTTTGTGCAAGATAGCTTTTTTGTTTAAATTAATTTTTTGGGTATTGGAAAAAGAAGAAAAATAATTCACTCGAAACAATAGAATACTTTTTGAAAAACTATTTTTATACACTAAGAAAAGTTAATTATAAGTTATGAGAAATTTTTTCAAAAAGCATGTTTGTTAACTTGCATTAATTATTACCTCACTAAAAGGGAAAGTTAACAAAAAGTTTCAGAGTTCAGAATAAAACGACATTTTATCACTTATCTGAGAGAAGATAGTTATAAACAATAAATAATTATTTAAGTATTAATTTTTTAGATGTTAGATTCACTGGGATCTGAACCCAGGACCTTCAGATTTCCGGTCTTCAGATCGCATGCCTCTCCTATCACATCAACACGTTAAAAATTTGATTTTGGAAAATTTTTTAAAATAATATATACTTTTTTAATGTAGCAGACACACTGCCGCAAAGATTCGAAATAGATTACTTACAATATTTCAAAAGGATACGTTCTTCTGTTAATGCTAGACAAATTTGCAGGAAAACAATAAATTCGCTGTCAATTCCAGTAATGAAAAAAATTTTAATCTATTTTATCTTGTAGCTGATTAAAATAAAGTCAAATTTTCAACTTCACAAAGCTCAATGATAATATACGATACACGTAATTGTTGAAGGTCAGCTTCCTTTTCTTCGATGATCGTATGTATTAGTATTATTAATACAATAAAAACTGCTAAGTAATTTACTCTAAATATTATTTATAGCGTGGATTAGTCAAATATTCTTGTGAGTCTTGTGTATTATTATAATAATCAATGTGAAAAGCCAAGAAAGTGAAAAATAAAGTTCCGAAATTAGGTTACGTTGCAAGTTCGATAAGAGTACTTACTTTCGAAGAGAAAGAATTTTTATCCAAAATGGCCGGCTCACGAACAGGACCTTTAGTTTTCGATACAGATAGGCATATTCGTAAAAACCGATTTTTCGGAATCAGAAGCTCTCAAAAAGTCAACATTTCTCAAAAATGGGGAGAGGGGTCAAATTTTACACAAATCTAATACCTTCTCTGATAAGAATGTAAAAATTTCACCCTAAATGTAGAATTTTTAAGTGAAAAAATACTAATTTTTCACCAAGAAGATTAATTTCCTGTTATAAAAAAACAAATTCTCAACATAGCATGTATGTAGACAATAGTCCAATCGACCAACTCCAGACCAAATTGTTTTTCATTATTGTATAAAAAAAACGTAATAAAAACGCATGAATCATATGACGTTTCGAAACATGACATGTTTCCTCTTCAGGAAACATAGCAGTTGAATTTTCAATCCAATTATCATATTTTCAACTAAAAAGTAAACTTTTAAGAAAAATAGGTTCATTTCCTACAAAGAAACACGAATTTTTAACCAATTAAATAATTTTCAAGCGGCTAGTTGATTATTTAAACTAAAAAGATAAAATTCTAATTAAAAATTTGGTGCCTATCTGTATGTATGACTGTATGTATCTCTGTCTATATCATGTAAGCAAGCTGCAAAAAAAGATGAAAAGACAAAAAAATTTCACCTAAAAAAGATCTACAAATTGCTTATCAATCACTTTTTGTTTTATAGTTTTTTTCTTAATCATGAAAAATGAGATTCTAAATAAACATATCAAACTTTTGGACAAAAAGACACAAGGTATAATAAAATTCTCAATGAAAAAATTGGTTTTAAATTAGAACTAATAATTTGCTTTTCATATTTTTTTCGCACGAGACGCATGATTAGAATGTGTTCATTTATGCTGAAAGAGCTTTAGCAAAAAAGAATTCACACTTACTAAATTTTTGGTGGAAAGATTTTCCTTTTAGTGAAAATTGCACTTCCATTTCATTAGCATAAATTATACAAACCTAATTAACAAAAAAATTAAAGTGCTTGATCGGAAAAAAAATATTAGGAAAATGGTTTGTACAGAAACTTATTATGAATAGTAATTTTTGTAGAATGAGGAAAATAATCATTGAATTTTGATGCAGATCAGTAAACTTTAAATTTATTAATTTTTACAAATAAAAAATGCATACAGACAAGGCATAAGGGCCTATTTGCTATTTGCAAAAATATAGAATATAAATTTTTTCAGGCAGCTTGTCAAAATTGATGCAAATATAAGTGTAGTAGCTCAAAATGTATTATCGTCTCGAAAGTGTAGTTGCCTCTTCTGCAGATACGCCTTTTAGTAGCCGCAACTCACTGGATACCATCCTTGAATATTTGTTAATTTTTATTATAATATAAATAATTACATATGTTTAAATACCTAATTTTTCTAAAAAAATTGTACAATATTTTTATATTTAAAATATAAAACATGGTCCAAAGGCCATAGCAAGATGAGCATGGTGTGGGTGCTCCCGCTCAGATGTGATCCATATAGCTGGGGCAAGTGGCTACCCTTATAAGATAAATTTACCCCAAGTACCAACTAAAAAAAAAATTATGAAAGTTATAAACAAATTTTGAAAAATCAAAAAATCCAATTTTCCTGAAAACGGCTTTACCGATCATGATGGTCAAAATATATGTTATAGAGGGTACTAAGGGAGTTCCGAAAAAAATTCAATAACCAATTCTGTTGATTATAAGAGGATACAAAAAATGATTAAAATTTTTAAATAATTCTTTGAAAAGGAAGTACTTCTGGAACACTAACAATTTTTCTTCTATATTATGCTCATATTCAAGGCATCAATATACATTTTTGCGAACATGATCAAAGCATTACTTCATACTTTAAAAAAATAAAAACTACTTTTTGGCCCCTCACATGTATGAAATTCAATGAGAATGAGGGGCCAACATAATTTTTAGCTTATGGCGCAGTAAGTTATACGCAGTGGTGTAATAAAATTCAGATGCAACAGCATTTTTCGACTGAAAACAATTTTTATTGTGAATTCCACAGTCAGTGTCCATTGATTATAAGTAGATAGAAAAATACTTCTTTTTGTTTACTGCTGACATTCGCTAAACTAATTGCATATTTGCCGAGGATGCATCACGTGAAGGTCGTCAGTCAGATTATCATCCCTTAATTTATTTACACTATATAAAACTATATACATACTGTATTAATAATTTAACAAAACAGATGTACACTATATACATTATTGTATACAGAATATTCATTCTGTCATCGAAGAAAACAGTGACGATGACTAATACGCAGCTTTAAAATAATGTATATATACGTTTTGTGCATATAAAGTGTATATATGTAAATTGTTGGGTATCGTGTGTGCATATAGTGTATATATGTTTTGTTAAATTAATAATTAAGTTCCAGAAGTACCTCCTTTTAATAGAATTATTTAAAAATTTTAATAATTTTTTTCATCTTTTTATAATCAACAGAGTTGGTTATTGAATTTTTTTCAGAACTCCTATAGTACCCTCTATAACATATATTTTGACCATCACGATTGGTAAAGCTGTTTTCGAGAAAATTGGATTTTTTGTTTTTTCAAAATTTGTTTAAAACATGCTTAAAAAATTTTTTCAGTTAATACTTAACACCCAGACCATGCTTATCCTGTTGCGGCCTTTAATTACTTCGCATTATATCTTAAACAAATTAATTAATAGAAAATAATAAAACTTCTTTCTGCAAAACTGACGTAGTTCTCCTTCACAATTATTAAGGCATTGGAGCGTCCAGAAATTCATTTTTTCAAAGGTAATTCCATTCGCTGCGCAACCTCCGTAAATCCAGTTCTGGAACTTATTTTTTTATTTCAAAATTAAGGGAAAAACTAATCGTTTCTCAATATAAAAAAGAATTTGTGAAATTTGTTTAACTTACGAAACTACGACATTGATCTTGACAAGATTTTGGTTTGTCCTACAAGAAATATTATTTAGTTAGTATATGCCATACCATTTATCGTAGCTTTTATAATTTGATACATGAAAAATATTTCATAAGAAATATCATTTTTGGTAGTAGATGTGCTATTTATCAAAGATTTTGATGTTTGATATATTTTTCAATTTAACAATAATTTCATATAACTTCTATTTTTTTCGAATTACAGTCCGCTCTCTGAATAATGCCGGTTCTTCTGATTCTTGCGCAAACGCATCCTCCACCATCGCGCTATCGCTTCGAACGCCGGCATTTCAATTCATTCTTTCTGAATAGTGCCATTCAAATACGTATACGAAAATAAAACTTTTTCTTTCTTTTCTTAATCGTACAAAAAAAATGAACAAATGAAATCGTGTTTTCTTCTAGGTTTAGATCATTTTCATTCATGCAAATTTCGATACTTCCGATCAAAATAAAGTAAAATTCTTGATTTCTTTCACTTATTGATAAAGTTTTATTGATAAATTATTATATTCTCATCAGAGCAGGTATTAGATTTGTGTAAAATTTGACCCCCCTCTCCTAGATTTTGTTAAATGTCCACGTGTTGAAACCCCCTGAATTCAAAAAACAAGTTTAACGAATATGTCTGTCTGTATGTCTGTCTGTGAGCACGATAACTTTTGAAAGAATTAAAAGATTGGATTTTCCTTTAGTACACTCTTTTACTATCTTAAAATGAAATTCAAGTTCGTGAGCCAGCCATTTTGGACATAAATTCAAAAAGTGAGCGCATTTTAAATATTTTTTTGACCATTTTTTTACGAATTTATAAATTCTCTCTACGGATATTCATAATGTTAAAAAATTCGAACAATTTATCCTTATGAATTTTTTCATAAAACCAAAATTTACCAGAGATAGAGCATTTACAAAATTCCAAAAAACGCACAAAAATGAAAATTTAAAGCCTAATAACGCACGATTTAAAAAAAGTCAAGAAAATCAAAATGTTGCTTTTTGAATGCCCTACAAAATTATAATAAAAGCTTTTCGAACTTTCTTGAAAAATCGAAAATTCCAATTTTGACGAAATAAAAAATAATGAAAAATCCAAAAATAGCATTTTTTCATTTAACAATGTCACAGTATTAAAAAAAAATTTCAAATATATAAATGTATTAAAAAAAAAAACAAAAAAAATGTATATATGAGTTTTTGGTTTCGTACTTAAAGGAGGGCCGGGAATGTGAAGATGATACCGTTGGACTGTTGTTGTAACTAGACTCCTTTAGTTAATTATTAGGAGATAAAACAATAGGGTACCAATACAGCGATGTGGAACACGACGCGGTAGAAAATTCAATTAACAAAGTCTGAGTCACTGAGGATAGGGATATAATTAAGAAGTTAAGAAAAACGACATTTTTTGAAACGAGATGTTAAAGCCGATCGAGCTTTAACAAAAGAGAATTCACAATACTAAATTACTGTTGTCTATGCTTTGACCCTGAAAATTATTTAAGCTTAAAAACCTTAAAAAACCTTTAAAAATTATTGAATAACAATCGATAGGATTTTAAGCTAAGTAAACGTCGACGAGCGGCACTACTCAGAAAGAGCGAACGTGAATTCGATGCCGCTTTCACGTGCCAAGAGTGGGGGAAGCTGAGTTCCACGAAAAATACTCCCTAACAGTTCATGCTCGGCATTATTCGGAAAGTGCACTGTATTTATATATCATCAACAAAAATGATACTAGCACGCTTCATAAGACAGTATTTAAACAGTCAGAAACACACTTAAATGTTTTCTTCTTGTGATAATTTTATTGTTACCAGATTACAAAAAAAATTAATAATATGTCACAAATGTAAAAAATAAAGACTTGAAAGGTCCTAGGGCATAGTTTTATCTCAATATAACATTTTAAATAATTGTTTTAAATAAATTAAAACTCACCTTAGGCTTAGCAGGAGGCTTAGGAGGAGGTTTTTTTTCATCACATAAGGCCGAGAATATAATTGCCATGACTTTAAAGTGAAAAGTAATTTATTTATTTATTCCAAAGTTTATTTTTTATGATCGACTTGTTGTATTCCTTTGTTTAAATATTTATCTTTTATTTAATTTAAACTGAGAATGTAATCGAAATCAGGGCTTTAGAACCCTGTCTGATACGGAACAAGGGTATAAATCATGTTCCAAGTAGTTCATGTGCTCGAAGAAATTCTCACGAGCATGAGAATTTACAGATTACTTTTAAAAATTATATAATCATTTATTTATATTTACAATTGATGAAATAATACTGTTTTTATCAAAAATTTTCAACTTCAAACTTCTTTAATTTTCAATTGTGTAAGCTTTTAAGAATGCACTTTAAAATTATTTAAATTAAACACATACGCTTAAAAGTATAAATCTGAAATAAAAAATTTTTAATGTAAAAGATTTTTGAATAACGCATTGTAAACTAAATGATATCATAATTGAAATATGTCCTTATTCAATTAATTATTTTAAAAACTGTTGATATTAAACTTGGACCAGAAGCAGAGGAACAGTGTTATAAAGAGTTTTAAGTCCTCGGGAAAATTCGCACGAGCATGCGAATATGCATGAGAATATGCTCAACATTCATGTCTTTTGGAAATTTAATGGCATTTATAAGTATTTTAGATTAGGGAACAAATTTATCGGTTCAAATTGGAAAGGGCGCTTAATTTAAATGATAAAAGGAAAGTCAGAATAGTAGAAATAGTAGAAAACTCAAAAGATTAATCAAATTAATGCAAAGAAATTTTTGTTTTTAAATACATTTAAAACACATTTTTGTTGAGTTTTAAAATCGAAAATATAAATTTTCAACCTGAGAAATGAATTTTTAAATAAAATAATGAATCTTCTACTGAAAATATAAACTTTTAACCAAATAGTGGAATTTCTAACCCAAAAGATTAATTTTCTACCAAAAAGACTCATTTTAAAAAAATTACATGAATTTTTATATAAAAAAATCAATTTTTTAATCAAAATTAGAAAATTTAAATTTTCAGTTAAAACAATCAATTAAAACAAAGAATTCTGAACAAAATAATTCAATTTTTAAGCACAAAGGATGTATTTTATACCAAAAAAGATGTAGTTTCAATAACATATGTAAATTTTCAACTAAAAAAGGTTAATTTAAAAAAGAAAAGAAGAATATTTTTATTTAAAGTTCGAAAATTAAATTAAAAAAAAAGTTTTCAGCAAAAAAAACGAATTTTCAGCCAAAGAAACTAATTCTAAATCACAGTGATGAATTTTCTATAAAAAATATGAATTTTTGACCAAATAGTGAAATTTTAAACCAAATAGATAAATTTTTAATAAAACATATACATTTTTAACTAAAAAAGATGAATCTAAAAATGACAAAAAGGATAGTTCAATTCACAGTTCTTAAATTAAATTAAAAAAAAAGTTTTCAGCAAAATAATTATTTTCAGAAAATGTAAGTTACGCCTGCAGCTAAAAATAAACTAATTTTTAACTACAAAGAAAGAAATTGTCAACCAAAGAAATTAACTCTTAATCACAGTGATAAATTTTCTATCAAAAATATGAATTTTTGAACAAATAGTGGAATTGTCTACCCAAAAGATTAAATTTCTACCAAAAAAGACTTTTTCAAACAAAAAATAAGAATTTTCATCTAAAAAAGATCAAATTTTAAATCAAAAATAGAATAATTACATTTTTAGTTAAAACAATAAAAAAAAAGAATTCTGAACAAAATAATTCAATTTTTAAGCACAGTGATGAATTTTCTACCAAAAATATGAATTTTTGACCAATTAGTGGTATTTTTAACCCAAAAGATAAATTTTCAATTTAAAAAAATTTTATCTAAATATAGATATGTTTCATCCAAAGAAGTAAATTCTTAACAAAAATGGAATTAATGAAATAAATTTTCAACTTAAATTATAAATCTTCAACTAAAAAAATTTAATTTTTAACCAAATACATGCATTTAAACTAAAAAGTTTAACTTTATAACAAAAATTAAATACATAAATTTTCAGTTAATAAAATAAATTTTCAATTAAAAAAGAAACTAATTTCCGACAAAATAGTTAAATTTTCAACCACAGAAATTAATTTTGTAACCAAAAAGATCAAGGATCAAACTAATGAGAGTACTCTTCTACCAAAAAAGATAGATTTTCAACAAATAGTCTAATTTTCACCTAAAACAGATAAATTTTTAGCTAATTAACAGATCATTCGACAAAGCTGAGAATTCCTCTTAAAATTAAATAAAAACAAAAAAAAATATGTAAAATTGGTAAAAACTACATCATTTTGAAAAATAATTGGGCAGTCTTTTAAAAGTTATTTTGTAGAAATTCTTCCTTGAACAGTCCTTGAGAAGTTAAAATACTTTAAAGCACAAAATTTTTATAAAAAATACTTCTTTTCCCCCTTTTTGTGTTGAAAATCTAGCTTTTCCTATTTAAAATCCCATTTTAATCTCAGAGGCCACAGTTTTCCAAGAATTCAATTTTTTATTTTTAATCTGATTTTAGACGATTGAAAAAAATATACTCGTCCATTCTAAAAATTATGAATAAAGAATTTGTGTATTCCTTTTTTGTAAATAACTTTTGTGAGATAATTGTTTTTTCGTGCCTTGCGCCGATTTCCCGAAAATTTAGTTTTTTTATTTTCAATGTTCTTATTTACAAATGAAATAAAAACTGCACATTCGATCAAAAAAGACCAATAATAAATTTGTAAATCTTTTTTTATTGCCTAACTTTTTTCTTATCGTCATTGGTCGTATTTTGCATATTCTGAGTTTTTTGATATAGTACGTTATTTGGCTTAATATTTTCATTTTAGTTTTTTTTTTATTTTGTAAGTGTTATAACTCTGGTAATTTTTGTATCATAAAAGGTCATGATAAGAAATAATTTTGTCGTTTTAAGTACTACAGATAACAGCACAGAGAATTTTTAAATCTTGAAAAAGGTCGTCTAAAAAATTTTCAAAATTTAAATTAGATTAAAATCCACATTGAAAATCCTATTTAACGTCCAATAATAAAATTGATGTTAACTTTTGAAAAAAAACAAGAAGCCAGCGACTAAATTTTGACTACAAAAATTCAAATAAAAACACCTAGCTTTAAATCTGAACAAATTAAAAAAAAATTTATTTTGTTAAATTTTTAAAAAAAATTTTTCAGATTACAAGAGAAACATTTTTTGTTTGTTTTGGTCCAAATTTGGTCGTTAGATTCTTTTCTAATTCCTAACCCCTTAAGCGCGTGGCTAACCATATAATAAATTAAAAAATCAATAATAAGAATAATAAAATAATAAATAATAAAAAAAATAATAAAAAAATAATAATAAAAGTATTGCTACGCCTATAATAATATATATACAAATATTTTAGAATTAGGATCTAAGATGATTTTAAAAAGAGTTCAAAAAATGTCAAGTGATTCCAAAATATTTTTAAAATATTATTGAATAATTCAGGGGATTTAACAAGATTTATACTAAAGAATTTTCAAAAATTTTCGAAGATTTTACGAGATTTAAGAAACTAAGGAATTCAAGAACCTCATTTATATTTTAAAATTACTGGTAACTCTTGATAATCATTTGACTTCTACTGAACTTATTTTAAATTTCTTTGAAATCTTCATAATTCATTTTACAATTTTCAATTTTTCAATTTTAATCAAAAATATCCAAAATCAATTCACATTCGTAAAAAAAACTTTTTTTTGCATTCAGGGAGTCTCAAAATGTGAATATTTAACAAAAATCGAGGGGGTGGGGGGATTTTACACAAAAGTCCTTGTCTGATGAAAATGTGAAAATTAATGAATAAATAAAAAAAAAACAGAATTTTATACAAAATACTTGAATTATTAACCAAATAAAGAATTTTCAACAAAGCAGAATAATTTTGTACTAAAAAAGATAAATTTTCAAGACAAGAGTTAAGTTTTGAAACTAAACAAAACCCGAAGAGATAAATTTTGAACACGAAAGTTATAATTTCCAATCAAGAGAGATGAATTTTGAACTAAATAATTGAATTTTACACTGAAAATGATCAGTTTTCCACACAAAAAAAAATAATTTTTAAGCCGAAATTGAAACGTTAAATTTTCACATTAAAAAGTTGATATTAAACAAAGGAAATCTCAAGAACTTAAATTTAATCAATTTTTGTAAATTTAAACAAAAGTATTTAAGAAAAGGTTGAGAAGTTAAATTTTCAGATAAAAAAATTAATTTTTAACACAAAAAAAACAATGAAGTTTCAGCGGAAATAATTGATTTTAAACCCAATTAATGACTTTTGAAACCAAGCCTGAAAATACTTACACTCAAATAGGTGTATTTTATACCACATAGTTTCAATTTATACCAAATTGTTGGATTCTAACTCAAAAAAAAGATTAATTTTCAACCAAAAAAATTCATTTTCCATAAAAAAACATAAATTTCAAACAAAAAAGTTTAATTTTCAACTAGAAAATATCAATATATTTAGTACTTGAAAATGTCCAATTTTAGAAATGAATTATGAAAGATTTCTAAATATTTAAAAGAGTTTAAGTAATTTTTAACGAATTTAAGAGATTTTAAGTAATTTTAAAGAATTTTACAATAAGTTTAGTAGAAGTCGAATAATTTTCAAGAGTTACAACTAGTTTTAAAATATAAATAAGGTTCTTGAATTCCTTAGTCTCTTAAATCTCGTAAAATCTTCGGAAATTGGTGAAAATCCATCAAAATATATTTAATTTCATAAAATATATATATTTATTTCTCTGAAATTTTTGTAAATATCTTAAATTTTTTTATTTAGTTTAAATCATGTTTAATCCCCTAAATTATTCAATAATATTTTGAAATATTTTGGAATCACTTGATATTTTTTGAACTCCTTTTAAAATCATCTTATATCCTAATTCTAAAATGTTTGTATGCATATTATTATAAGCGTAGCAATATTATTATTATTATTTTATTATTTTTATTATTTTTATTATTGATTTTTTAATTTATTTTATGGTTAGCCTCGAGGCTTTAGACGATAGGAATTAGGATTTCGAAACTTATAGGGTTTGCCGAAACCGCGGCGAATAAAAATTTTCATTATCAAAATTTTCATAGATTATAAATAGTGCAGTGATGCAAAATCCTGCAAAAAGCAAGAACCCAACGATTAAATTTGGACCACAACAAACAAAGAAAAAATGTCCCTATTGTAATCTAAAAAAAATTTTTGTTTTAATTTTACAAAAATAAATTTTTTTGTTTTTAATTTTTTCAGATTAAAAGCTAGGTATTTTTTATTTGTTTTTTGTGGTCCAAATTTAGTCGTTGGCTTCTTGTTTTTTTCAGGAGTTAGCATCAATTTTTATTATTGGATGTTAAATAGGATTTTTAATGTGGATTTTAATCTACTTTAGATTTCTTAAATTTTAATAGTAATTTAATAGTAACAATTATATTACAGAAGATTAGTTTTTTTCACCTCGGCCTTTAAATTTCATAGAAGATTGAAATACATTTCTTTGAATAGTTCAACGCAATGTAAAACAAAGACGATTTTAATTTTTGTTAAACTACCCATCGTATCCTCTACTATAGGATTAGTTTTGTGAGTCTGTATATATGCATGACAAGTGAAATAAAATGTTGTAAGAAATAATAACATTGAATTATTAAAAACTGAATATACGACCATAATTCGGCTGAAATTAAATACTCAGATAAGCTTCCTGTTGTTTTATAAAATTTGATCGAGACAATTCTCTAAGATTTCAGTCATACAAGGAAACATATGTCGTATGGTTTATATATTTTATTTCTATCTAATAAATTTTCATTGAATAATTAATCTTCAGCATATGTTATACAAGGTTCTATTTTTGAATACAGAATTTGCGCACCTACTGCATAACATTTCTTCACACCATATATTTGTTTTGCTATAAATCAGTACTTACTCAGTAAAAAAGTGAATAAAACTTTTCCTGTCATAAAGAAATATACAATCGGAATTCTGACACAAATTTTTTCCGCTGGAAGATTTTTTCTGAAGAAACCTCTCAAAATAGCGACGATTATGAAGAAACAGAAAATTTGGCGAATGAAAACACTTGTTACAGTGCCTTGGATAGAATTTCCCCGGAAGTGAAAAGCACATTTCCAAGGTTTGGTGCACACGAAGATAATGTTTGTCATTTCCGTATAGACGTGACAAACACCCCGTTCAGAAATTTCACCATCTTTCCCTATTGGAAGTTGGATTCCAATGGGTTCTCTATCATAAAATTTCAATCGATTAAAATTATTTATTTAAATTTTTTTTATATTCCTGTTAACAGTTCTTATATTCTACATTTACATAACGTTGTGTAATAATAAATATTTAATAAGAAAAAGAAAGTATAAAATTTTTTCATCGACTATCAACTCCCGACTGCTATGCGATAAGTTTACGTATAGATATGTAGGTGTTCGATACTCCGTAACGCTTTATTTTATTTGTAATATAATGTTTAAAAATGTAATATATGTATTCACTCTAAATTGGACCAATAATATTTAAAGTTAAAAATAATTTTTTTTACAATATTCATATTTTAGTTGAAAATCATTTCTTTGGTTGAAAGTTTAACTATTTTGCTACAAATTACACTCGCATGTTATTTATAAAAAATATAATAACATTTTGTATAAATTTGGTGAGTTTCTGTAAACATGTAATGTATAGAGACATTTTTGCTTGGTTCATTAATTTTAATATAAATTTGCAGTATATGTTTCTCTAAAAAATAAAAATGATGTTAAGGCTATATAAAAATATAGACTACAGGTTTTATGGACAGCCGGTCTTTTTTCCGATGGTTCAAGTGACCGAAAATTAAAATAGCGAATGTTAGGATACCGAAATTTATTT
>JAAAKG020079733.1:0-16855 GCA_010014905.2 Druon quercuslanigerum | reverse complement strand
GAGGATTCACAAAATTGCTTTAAATTGTTTCGGATTAATTCAAATTAGTCCGAACAGCAAAAAAAACAGTAATACATACAAAGTATCTCGAATGACGAAAACACGCGCGCTCGAGCGCGTGATCGGTCTCGTGAATAATAAAAAGAGGAGGAAGATGAAAAATTCTGTATAGACCCTAGTTCTGCTAAATATTATATAGTCAATATTGTATAAAATAGATTCGTATCAAGACTCGCACTAGCGAATCGTCACCAAGCACAAAAAAGGCTACCAGAAAGCCAATCAAGTATTTTAACCCAATTTTTAGGAAACTTGTTAGCTGAGTCACCAATCATTAGAGAATAAGTTCAGGTGTGATTTTAAGTTGATGCCTTAGAAAATGTGTGACTAAAACAAATAATAAAAGAAACAAACATAAATAAAACGAATTTTTCACCTATGCTCAATTTTGCAACTTAAGCTATTTAACAGATTGATCTCAAGTTTAAATAAGAAGTTTGTAGCAACATTTTCTCAATATATTTTGAAAGGATTTTTTGTATCTTAAATAGTTTTTAAAAATTCACGTATTGAGTGTTCTATTCCAAACTGGTATAAAATGTTATTGCCAGAAAGATCAAGTTCATCAATATAAAGAGTGATAGATTAATAGGTTAATCGGTGCATCTCGAAGATGTAAAAAGTTCACCATTATGCAGTATTGTTAAATTTCTTGAATTAAATCAATTTTCCCCATATAAACAAGGATGATCATGAAAAATTCGACAATAGGTCAATCGATCAATCTCAAACTCAAAAATAATTTTGTTTCGAAATTTTAAAATAGTATTGGTAGGTCATTGACGGTTATGAAAGGTTCTTAAATATATTTGATCATCAGCATTGTTTTCCAAATTAAGTTAACACCTTAGATTTCACAAACTCATGTTACTTGTACTTAGCAGATTTTTTGCATTTCAGACCTGTTTGGTGATCCACTAAGTTAGCTAATATATTTGTTGAATGACGGGAAGAATTCATGAAACGGATTCAGGATCAAGTAGTTCCATATGTGTGGGCTTTCAACAATTACCAAATGATCCTCATTAATATCAACAATCAAGCACCCATTGCCCCTTTAAACATTGAATCCTCTAATCTCATTACTCAGCATCGATTCACGATACCCCTTCCCATTAATTGCATACTTGCGAGAGAATGCGGGACTAGTATTTATCGGGAGACTCAGTCTTTAATGCCCGATATACCTAACCACAGGTAGTTAACTGTGGCCACCACTACGAACAAACGAGCTTCAGGTGTAAATACCTAAGTATACGGTTACATAGCTTGCGCGACTCCCTCCCTGGCAAAGGGCACTGCTCATGGTAAAAAAAAAAAGAAGAAAGGTGCAACCAGAGAAGAACCTACATTTGCATACATGAAGTTATAATGCTAAATCTCGAGCGGTGGCATGCGCATTCGCTTCGATTCATAATAATTATAAGCTCGAGGAAGTGCTACATATAGTCCGACATACGAATCAGTACCTCAGTATAAACTGATATAAAGAGATCCTAATGGGATAAATGTCACGAATCATCGTTGATCACAAGTCCACTATAAACGAGGCTCGATAAAATGTAATTAAAAGGGCTGGAGCTCAAGATTAAGTATGACATAATCATGATTGCAAGAGCCTTTTTCTCAGAATGATGGATATATTCTTTTATTTATAACAAAATGTGAAGAACACAATAATTCTGACTTTCATTAAATAGTAATTTTATCTATAAGAAAAGCGATTTATTGGTGCAGAAGTTGCACTTATTTAATTGTCCAAATAATTATACATTAATAATAATATTCGTCTCGGAATTCATTCAGTTTGTCCACATTGAGGTTTCTATGTTTCTCTTAGCTTTGGGTATGCCTTTTTCTCACGACTTTTTCTGACATGACAATGTCGTTTGACATATGTTAGTTTGACATATTATAAAATGTTCTTTTACACGTACTTTTTCCCCTTGAATGAAAATGTTTTATCGTTGAATTTTAAATTATTGATACAGCCGATAGAGTAAAAATTAGTTTTAATTTAAAGGATCAGCTTATTAACCATGTGAAAAATTGATTGCGCTACATGTGCATGTAATAATCTAATGGAAATGCCAATCGATTCGGCAGCGTTTAACTTTTCCTGGTTTCATAAATAAAAATAGTAAATACATTATTAAGAGAATCTTCTGAAATACATATTTTGGTTTATTTTATAAACGAAAACCACTACTGATCAGAAAAAAACAACTGCATTCGCAGTAACTTTAGCACTGTAGCACTTTAGATTAAAATGATTGAATTTGAAAAATCGTGATGAAAATTAATAATTTTTCATTACTTAGCTTCTAATTAGATAATAGTTCTTATTAGTATAATAGTTTTTGAACCATCAAGCTTTAAAGTGCAATATTTATAATATTTTTTTTTTTTAGTAAAAATGCTATGCAATAACTTTAAATGTCGCTTGATACTATATGATATGGTACTTATTAATAGTATTAAATATCTTCTAAATTTTATAATTCAAATTTCAATCTATAGTTTTTTACGCAAATTCTTTTGTTACTTTAAAAGCTTTAAATTATAAAATATTTGACCTGAAATTTCTTAATAATGTCGAGGTTTTCAATTTCAAATTTTAAAATGTTTTACTTTCAAATTCAAATATTAAAAACCGTCAGGACAATTTCAATATTACATCTTTCAAAATAAAATATATTTCCAAATTGGAAGCCTTCAAAGTAAATTTTAATTTTAAGAATTTTATATCAAAATATTCTACATTTGTACATTCTCATCTAGAGAAGGTATTAGATTTGTGTAAAATTTGACCTCCCCGATTTTTTTCAAATGTCCACGTTTTAAAATTGTAGAATAACAAATTAAAATCTTTAGTAGTTGCACAGTAATCCGTTTAATAGATTCATAATCAAGGAAATTTGAATAATATAGCAGATAAGCAGAATAAAATTAAGTGAGGCTTAAAATTAAAAGATTTTTAAACTAGACATCAAAAATAATATTATTTTTAATTTTAATATTTTTTCAAATATTGAAAATAGCAAGCTCAAATTCAAACAAATTTGAATAGAAAGCCTTCAAATTGCGCAACTTTCTAACTTTAGAATCACGTACAGCAATCCTCTTTTGTTTATTTTTTCAACGTAGTATCCTAAAATTGTGCCATTTTTAGATAAAGATGTAACAAAAGAATCATTAAAAATTTAAGAATGTTTCATTAGAAAATCTGAAGAATTAATCATAATTTTAAATTATAATCTTCAAAATAGTGGTGTTTAAAATTAAAATAGATACAATGAACGTATCTGAAGTTGCTATGTGAGTAATTGAATAATTTCTTTAATTCTAAACAGCCAAAATATTTAAATTCACATAAAATATTACAAATGTGAAAGGACTTATATATAAAAAATTTTTAATATCATAATTCCTAATGACTTCACATTTTTTCAATTTTATATAAGGTTCTAATTCGTTTAATTTTTAACGTGCCCTATAGTAGAAGTTCTTACATTTTAAATGTTTCCCATATAAAATTATTTTTTATTTTGAACATTTTATGCTATAATTCGATTTCAAAGTGTTACGATTGAACATTTTTCAATTTAAATATTAGAAATATAACTTTTTCCGTTAGTAATAATTTAAAAATTTTAGGCTTTTAGAAGCATTAAAATTGAAATATTCCATTTTGTTTTGAATTTCGAATTGTAAAATTTGTATTGCTTCGACTTTATACAAATATTCAGTTTTTAACGCTTCGAAAGTGGCCTCATCTCAAAATTTTAATATGAAATCATTCAATTTTCCTATTCTTCAATTCAGAATAAAATTGTTTAATTTTCAACTATATAAATTATAAATTATACAATTTCAACTGCTTTCTAATAAACCATACCATTTTCAACATTCTATTCTGAAATTATTTAATTTTAAAATTTGGTCTAATGTAAAATATTTTGATTTGAAACATTTTCAATTCACAAACTTTCAATACGTTTCTTTTAATTCTCTTATGATTTTAATTTTCAATGATTAATTTTTCTTTAAGAAACTTTTAAAACCCAATATTTTTACATTTTTTGATAATGGGTTTAGAAATGGTTTACATTTTTAATATTAACAGATCAAATTTTTGAGAATGTTCTGCTAATTATAAATAATTGTTATTGTAAGGACACATCGCAGTGAAGGCTTCAAAATTATAAAAAAATATTCGCCTCAAATTTTAAAGTATATAATTTAATAACGAAATAATTTACAGCATCAATTATAATTTTCAAAAGCTAATGTTTGAAATTATTTCAATTTGAATATTTTACATTGAAATCTCCATATTCAGATTTAAATCGCCCCAATTGAAATATCTTAACCTAATCAAATTGTGCAAATATAACTCGTTTCAATATGAAAGTGTATAAATTGTCACGATTTCAATTTCATGGTTCTTGGATTTAATATTTCGGTCTGCAACTTTCAATTTCATGCCATTCTGTGTAACAGTACGTTTCCTTAGCATCATGATTATTACACTAAAGGCAGAGCCAGTAAATTGTAACGTTCTGCCTATAATTAAGACAGCTTTTTTCCGAGGTTACTTGCCTACAGAAAGTGTGGAACATAATAAGGCAGCAAATTGCATCCATTGAAAAGAGAATTACGGCCTTTGGTGCAAGTACGTGTCTCTGTGTCTTCAATGCATTTTCTCACGTAGGATCGTGGCTGCTATGTTTATGCTTAACGACGCTGTAACACCTGGTACACCTATACGTGTGTAATATTAAAGGTATTTACTTGCGCGAGCCGCATATACACGTCTTTGCAACATTTTCTGAATATCTGCAAAATATATGAGTGAACACAAGCCCGAGGGCGATCATTGAACGACCGGATTGCAAAGTTAAGAACCCATATTCATGCACCAAAGAATTATGTCTTGGTAGATAATAAAGCTAATTAACGGTCGCAAAATAGAGATGTATTATTGTATCATGATGAAGTATTTCAGTCTCGGTGAAAGCCGATAAGGGCCTTTTTCAGAAAAAACTCCATGTTTGATGTAATAATAAAAAGAAGTAGATAAAACAGTTTGTCTACATCGGTTTTTGTGTTCATGACTTACCGTACTTATGATTGGCTATTCCGGATGAAGACGATCTGCTAGGTTCTGCTTTTAGGCGAATTAACGACAAAAGGAAAAACTACCATCCTTCAGGACGGTAAATCTTGGTAAATCAGGACAGCAAAATTCGATGCAGACAATTTTTTTATCTACTCTATTTTCAGATAAATAGTAGAATATTCCACTACTGTAATGGGACGGATAAAGGGCATTTTTCAGCAAAAATTATATTTTTTATGCAATAACAGGAAGAACAAATGCGCCTTATCAGCGGCACTATGATAGCACCAACATCGCAGTAGAGTATGCTATTTATCTAAAACGGGAGTAGATAAAGCAGTTTATACCAATTTTTGGTTTCGTGTCTTGCCATATTTGTGATCAGCCATGCCGAGAAAGAGGCTCTGCTCGGTTATGCTTTAGGAAAAACTAACATCTTTCAGGACCTAATTTTATAGTAGTTTTTCATTTTGTATGGTAAGTCACAAAAGTAGAAACCGATTCAGATCACATTTTTCTTTCTCTTATTATATAAAAAATAACATTTGACCATTTTGATATTTTCAATTTCTAAACAGGTATTTCTACTCTTTAGATTGTCCAAAAACTAGCCAAAATGGCTTCTCCGTTTGGCCTCAGTTAGTGAAGTCCAATATACCGATGATTTCCAGGAACTCAAATAACTTATCACTTGCCAGTATCAAAATACTTTCAATTAAATTCTTTAGACATTTTTTTATTTGAGAACATCGATATAATTTAAATCTTAGCTTAACTGAACAGATTGGGATCCGCCCATAAACTATAACATTATCATTTTGAAATCTCATGATTGAATCTTTTTCCTCCTCTTTCTACATTTCTTATTTTTCTGGTGTTTTCAACAAACTTCACCTCATTATTTTTTTGTTCGAATGTGAACTGATTTAATAGAACACCATACGAAAATTCAAGAGTTTTGATTTGGAATTTATCTTGCATGGTTAAAAATTTTACTATTTAGTTGCAAATTCAATTATTTAGTTTGAAATGCAACTGTTTTGTTGGAATGTCATCGTTTTGCGATCGAAATTTAACAACCTGGCTGAAAGTGGATCTACTTTGTTAACAAATAAATTTTTTGTATTTCGATCCATCTCTGTGGTTAATTTTGTTGACAACTGATCTATTTTTTGAAAATTTGCTTCAATTTTAGGTGAAAATAATTGTATTTAACTTTAAATTTTAATATTCCATTTTTGGTACAAAATAATTCTTCTCGGTCAAAAAGTCAAAGTTTTAGTTCAGTATTCAACTGTTTAGTTAAACCTTAAACTCTTTTCTTAATTTGTTATTGATGATTCGTCATTTTAAATGAATATTCATTTCTTTGATGAAAATCTAAGTATTTTACTGAAGATTCCTTTTCTTTGATTGAAAAGTAATATTCTTAACTGAAAATGTAACTACTCCACTTTTAGCACAAAATTTATATTGAAAAATAAAAATTGATCTTTTCTGGTTGAAAATTTAACTATTTTGTTACAAAATTTCCATGTATATCTAAATTTAACTGGTTAAAAAATTCCTTCTGACTGTTGCACTTAAAAATTTGTTATATCTGGAAACTTATTTTAATTATCCTGAATATCGTTAGTAATTTATTTGCATAATATTGATAAAATTATCAATTAATATGTAGTGAAAAATGTTCATTGCTAAACATTTCGCAACATAAATGGAGAAAAATTAATAAAATTACAAAATTTCTCAAAGGACCAATTTTCACTATGAAATATCACTGGGAACATTATCTGAGGATATATAGGAGAAATAAACATTTCTTTCCAACTATAAATGTTAAGCGTGCATTTTTTTAATATAAAATTAACAAATAATTACACATGCCACATTTTCCTAATAAAGTATAACCTAGAAGATAAAACAAGTAGTTTTAACACATGAATAAGCTTTCAAAAAAAAATCCATTACGCTATTTATTTTTAAATAAATTTGTGTGTAATGATTATATTTACAACATTATAGTGACCGAATAAAAAAATCCAAATAAAACTGAAAATTTTCATTGTTTCAAGCTATCCTAAGCTTTTTTTGAGCATGAACTTTAGCATACTGAAAATTTATCTTGAAAATTGAGAAGATTTTAGCCATTAAAATGGCCAGACTTTGAATTCAATTATTATTTCAAAATTCGTAATTCTCAGAGTTTTACAAAGATCGCGTATTTAACTTTTTTCGTTATGTAGATAATATATGTCCAATTTTTAAAAATCTTCTGAGATTTTATTATTTTTAATTTTCCTAGGACAAAATATAAATGTTATAAACCTCAAATCACTAAAATAATTTTTGAAAGCCTTGCAAACTATCCTGAATTTTTGTTGAGTATGTAGAAACTCAAAAGACTGTAGGAGATTAAAGATTATTTTATTTTCTTGAGATTAAAAAAAACGAGATGATTACCTAGAAACTTTATAAATATTGAAATCTGAAAATATTTTGAAAAATTCTGTTTATCATATAGCTTACGAAAGAAAATTATTATTAGCGATTTCGCAAAACTCTGAGGATTAAAAATTTTTTGAAAATAAGTCAAGTAATTCATCCACCGGCTGCTTGCAATAACCATAAAAATTCAAACAAAAAATTCTAAAATTCCCATACAGATCTTTTAAGAATTGATTCAAGAATTTTTTTAAAAGAAAAATCTAAAATCGGTCAAGAATTGACATCTGCAGGTTACACTCAACTCTTGCCATAAGCCCAGTTACGGGAATGTTTTGCGTTGGTCTTCAGCATACCTCGGGAGAATTCAAAAAGTAAACAGGCAATAGACGCTAAATCATTTCAAGCTGTTTGTCACCCTTGACAGTTCATATCGCCACGCTCTTCCCGTATTACTAAATTTCCAAGCCTCAATTTCTAGGAATGGCATAAACGGAGGGTGCTTACCTCGGGAGTTGAGTGTATTTTGAACTTCGTATTTTTATTTCATTCGCCGCAATTTGGGGTGCCCCTAGACATTTTCGTATCTTTGTCTAACGCCAAAACTGGCACTGGTTATACTAATTATTCAGGATGTAGGAAGGTTTCTGACATAAAATATATCCGTTTTCGCTGAGAATATGTATTCCTCCTGAAAGTTGGAAAGTTCAAGAATGCCTCGGGTGCTTCTAGCGGTTGATTATTTTTGATCGTGCAAGAAAATTGCATGCTTGATCCATTGAGAAGCTGCTTGTGCAGAGGAGTAGGGTTTTACTCGACTGGTACGGTAGGATACGCGATTACCGGCAGCAGACCCTGTGCAGAGGTCAAAGGTCGTCCCGCTTCAACTTACTGGATAGTCTGAAAGTAATTGCTAACCGCATCGCGGGAAACTGTATCCTCCAATAAAAATTTGCTTCAGTTCCTGAATGAGCCTCCTCAGTGTACACTCTGAGCATTGAGTGACGTCTATAGTGGTTCCGCATTTTTAATCAAAAGTAACCGCTTTCTGATATCTGACGGGTAGAAAACATTCCTTATTTCTTGAAGACTAAGAAGAATATTCAAATTGAACTTTAATCTAAAATTAATATAAACAGAATTTTAAACCAAAATTCTCTTCAAACAGGGAGAGTGGAATAAATTTTCAATAAAATAGGGTAATAATAGGGGAATAATTTCTGTTGAATAAAATCAATGTTTTTTAAATAAAACAGTAAAGATTTAAGATATTTAAGATTGAATCTTTAAAAAATAATTAGTTAAATTCCAAATAATATTTTTTTAAGCAAATAGCTGAATTGTTAACAGAAATATATAATTTTAGACAAAACAGTTGGATTTAAATCAAAGAGGTTGAAGTTTTAGGAAAAAGAGACGAATTTGTACAAAATAGTTTAATTTTTTACCAAATAGTTGTAATTTTAAAATACACAAATTATCAATCAAATAGTCAGTTTTTAAACAAAATTGATTAAACTTTAACCACAAACAGTTCAATTCTCAACCAAATAGTTGAATCTTCAAGCCAAAAAGACGAATTTTCTAGAATAAAGTTGAATTTTCAAATAAAAACTTTTTATTATTTTAAAATTTTAAGTTCAAAAGGACTAATTTTTTCCAAGCAGAGAATTTTATTTAAAAGAGCAGTTATAACCAAATAGTTGAATCTTTAAGCCAGACACGAATTTTTTTTAGAATACAGTCGAATTTTTAAACAGCAAAAATGAATATCCAAACAGGATCTTTTCCACTAAAAAAGATAAGTTTTCAATCCAAACAGACAATGTTTCACGATATTGCTATTCTATTTTTAACATACAAAGATGCATTTTCAACCAAATAATTGAATTTTGAACAGCAAAAGGGAAAATATTTTAACAAAGTAATTGAACTATAATCAAATAGTTAAATCTTCAACTTAAAAAGATTTATTTTTGACTAACCAGTTGAACTTTCAAATAAAAAACATACAATTTTAACCAAAAATACAACAGTTAAATGTTCAGTAAAAAATTTGCTTATAACAAAAGAGATAAATTTGCAACTAATAAAATTAATTTTTAACAAATTAGTACAACTTTTAACTAAGCAGTTGAATTTTTGGCGAAGAAACAACAAGAAAAAAATTCAAGATGAAAGTAGCTTACAATAAATAAAATAAATTAATAAGCAAATAAAATTGTGCTGAATTTTGATATTAAAATCCTTTATCATAAGAGAAATAAAAAAAAGAGGGAACTTATGTCTATGTTATTTATAGAGAGAGAGAAGGAGATAAAGGCATTAATTTGAAAAGGGATCTCTTAATTTTTTAATTAAAAATGAACAATTTTTTGAACAATCATTTTCTCAATTAACATATAGACTATATTAGAATTAATCATATTTCAGAGAATGTTCATTGAAATATTTTCTTTTCAGGTTACATCATCCTTTTTGTTTTATACCTTAGTTTATCCAATAAATTACTCCCTGATGAGGAGGTCTAAATTGGACTCGTAACATGTTGGTCCCCAAGTAGTATAAAAAGGACGGAGAAAGAGAAAGAGTGAGAGGTTGGTTTTTGGTTGACTCTTTCCCCTTTTCTCCCTCTTTTTTCTTTTCTATTGATATTTATGTCTCTAATAAGCCGGAAAGTGAGATAGTTTGGAAATCTGTTTTTTAATGATTAAATCTTTTTTTCATGCTCTTTTGCATAAAAATAACAGCATTCCTGAGAAAATTGATTATTCTCCAACCTCAAAATACAAAATTTTAAACAGAGACACTCAACAAGTGATTCGTTTCCAATCTATAGGTTTTGCTTATAAATATTTTATGATTTCATTTAATTAAGTTGTGAATCTTACCTCAATTTTCATGGAAGAAATCTTTTTATTTAATTTTTATATTGATAAAATATTTAAAATTAAAATTAAATAAATAACAATATTTTAATGTTAGAAATTTTTAGAAACGTATTATGTTTGGATTATTAATTTTTAATATTATTGATAATATAATAATCTAAATACATTGGTTCTGAATCAACCAAAAAAAAATCAAATAAATTTTTATCTGAATATATGACTAAAAAAGGTGAATTCTCAACCAATTAGATGAATTTTCAACCAACCAGTTGAATTTTCAAACCAAAAAAAGTTTGGTAATAAAACCGAAATATTGAATTTTGAAGTCAAAAAGACGAATATTTAACAAAATAATAGAGGTTTTAACCAAATAGTCGGGCCTTCAACATAAACAGATGTATTTTTTGTGCAAATAGTCTCTTGAGTAGGAAAAAAACCAAAAACACGTAATTATGCCAAATAATTGGTACAAATTCTTATAAGATTTAATAAAACTCACTGATGAGGGCCACCATTGTGTACCGAAACGTTTGAAACAACTTAATTAGTTTCAATTCTCCTGACCCTAAAGCCAACAACTTACATTAACAATTTCTACAAAATTTATTATCGAGGGTCAATATAATCCCCCAGCGATTATTATCAAAAATACAATATTTAAATTAATAGTTTAAAAATCAATTTTCAACCACAGAGATGAATTTGCATCAATGAAAATTAATTTTAAAAAAGTAGTATAAATTTCCAACCAAATACATGGTTGAATTTTTATAGAAAGATGTCAATTATTATTATTATTCCTAAAAAAGAGCAAAGATTTTTAAAAAAATAGTTCAATCTTCAACCAAGAAAATCAATTTTTAACAAAATAGTTTCACTTTCAACCAAGTCGTTGAATTTTAACCAAAATAATTATTTTTTCCATCAAGCAGAAGAATTCTTAATCATAAGAAATTAATTTTATTCTGAAATTATTATCATTATTATTACACCATTAGGCCGTTTCCCTTTCGGGGTAGGCGTGACTCATTTGGTGGGGAGGGGAGTAGTGTGGGGAAGGGGTTATAAAAATTTTAGATTGATCTGGAATTCGCGTGTTATTTATTTAAATAACACGTTCACTCCGCAACACAGCTCCGACCCAGGTTGCAGATCAATCTCTCTAGAAAGAATAATATAATAGTAGACTTTTCAATTAAAAAGAATTAACTTTTAAAGAAAAGCAGTTGGATTTTCTTTTTTTAAAAACTTATTTCGCATTGGAGCAAAAGATCGAGAAAAAGAGGACGTTTCTTCAAAACAGGGGAAAAATGAGGAATGCTTTAAAAAGGGCAAAGAGGGGAATGGAGAAAAGAGTGTAAGTGTGTATAATGAAGCTAAATATTCAGTTCAAATAAAAAATGAACCAGTCGATATTTCTACGTTGTAAGTTCCTTTTAAAAAATTATATCGAGCGTATCAGCTTTGGCAATAGTACAAGAAGAATCTCTTTTTAAAGAAGACGTTTCACATAATCTATTGATGTGAGCTACCTCCTGTCAAGTTAATATCTTTCCAGCCCCTGGTCTTTTCAAATCACATCACTTTCAAAATATTTTCCTAGTGGACATATAATATCACAAAAGTTATCAATCCTCGGATCGTCGAAATCCAGAAGCAAAGTACATACTCGATAAACGTAAATATCATTAAAGTGACGTTTAATGTACTGTGACCCAGAATTACGATTTTGACCCTCGCTTTTATAAAAGAGCCCGCGTTCAAAATGACATAATAATGGTTATTTATGAAATGGTTGAAAGGTGGTTATTGATACATTCCCTAAGGCGGGATGCTGCACAATGAGACGTTAAAGATCTGCAAACTTACTTGAGGTTCTTTCCCATATAGTACTCTGACCTTCAGAATTTCAGAGTTTATGTTCTTTTTAAGCTCGTGCGATAAAAAATGATACGTTAACCTCTACTACGAAAATTTAATGATCTATTTTGATTTCAATTGGCATGTCAGAAAATGACAATAATTCATGAAATTTTACAATGAACATTGTTACAGAAAACATTTCCTTAGTTCAGTTTTGAAGAGCTCCTTTCAAAATATCACTGAAAAAACGAAAAAGTCACTCATACTGCGGCTTGAATCAAAGTTGGTATCTTTTCTTAGACGTTAAACACCGATAGAAATCTATGGAGGCTGAAAAGGGTTCTATTGGAGACACTTGGATGGAACAACATGAAGGTTTCTTCACAAACCAACGCTTACAATGTGGGTTTTGGTAAGTTATGAATTTCCTGAATTTGTTGACCGATTTCTTGTTTCTCAAATACGCCCTCGCAATGGAAAATTAGCTTTATTTTTTAAACAAAATTTCCAGTTTTATAACACAATATTTAAAAGGTATCAAAAATCAATTTTAATGACTAAATGGAGCAAAATTCCTGTTTATTTATTAATAGCTGGGTTCATATTCTTTATTCTATTTCTCGTTTTCTACCTAAATGCAAACTGGATTATTAAAACTTAACTAAAAAAGTCTACTATCAAATTTTTGTTTAAGAATTCATATTTCTTTTTAAAAACTCAAAAGTTTTGTTAAGAGTTCGTTCTTTTGGTTTTAAAATTGATCCAGAGATTTATTTTTGCTTCATTTGCAAATAATTTTTTTGGTAGAAAATTAAACTAGTTGATAGAAAATTTAGGAACTTTTTTTAAAATTCTACTTTTTCAGTAGAAATCTAATTTTTTTGGTTGAAAACTGAATTATTGGTGAAACATACAACTTTTTAGTAGAAAGCTTATCTTTTCGCCTTAAAAAGTCAACATTTTAGATTAAATCTTTCTTTTGAAGGAAAGCAAAAACTTTTTTGGTTGAAAATTCAGCACCTACTGAATATTCATATTTTCGGTTCCAAAATTCGTCCCTTTTGATAGAAATTTTATCTTTTTCGGGAAAAGTGCCACTTATTGGTAGAAAATTAATATGTTTTCGTTAAGGATCCAAGTATTTTGTTTAGGATTTATCAGGTATTACTTTTTCGTTGAAAATTCATTTTTCGATCTTAAAAATTCAACTCTTTTGATTAAAAGTCTACATTCTTAAAAAGACTTTTTTCCTGCTTGAAAATTCAGAATGTTTGTTAAAAATTCGTATTTTCGGATGGAAAATTTAAAGTTTTCTATCAAATTCGCATTTACCTTAAAAGTTACACAGTTTAGTAAAAAATTGAACCAGTTAGTAGAAAGTTCATTTTCTTAAATTAAACATTTATTCTTTTAATGAAGATCAAAGTATTATTTTTTGTTAAAAATTAGCACTTTTTCCTTAAAATTTCTACTGTTTTTTTCTAATTAAAATACTTTTTTTTCAAAATTCATCTTTTGAACTTGAAAATTCAACTCTTTGGTTAAAAGTTGAATTGCTCTCGTAAAAATTCATTTTCTTATTTGAAGACTCATAATTTTTGTTAAAAGTATATATTTTTGAGGGGGAAATTAAACTGTTTTCTGCAATATTCGTATTTGGCATAAAAATTCTACAAATTAGTAGAAAATTCAATTATTTCTTACAAATTTCTTTTAAAAATGAAATAATTAACTTACTAATAATTAATTTTATTTTTATTTAAGAAAGAAACTCTTTTGGTTGAAAGATTAACTACATTCTTAAAAAGACTTTTTCTCTTGCTTGAAAACTCAAAAGTTTGGTTAAAAATTCATATTTTCAGATGGAAAATTTAAAAGTTTTCTATCAAATTTGCATTTACCTTCAAAATTACACAATTCAGTAGAAAATTCAAGCAGTTGGTAGAAAGTTCATTTTCTTAAATTGAAAATTTATTCTTTTAATAAAGTTCAAAGTATAATTTTTTGTTAAAAATGGGCATTATTAAAGTTTTAACTGTTTTTTTTTAAATTTAAATACTTTTTGTTGAAAATTCATCTTTTAAACTTGAAAATCCAACTCTAGGGTAAAATTTGAGTTTTTTTCGTAAAAATTCATTTTTCTATTTGAAGACTCATAATTTTTGTTAAAAGAATATATTTTTGAGGCTAAAATTCAACTGTTTTCTGAAATATTCGTATTTAGCAAACAAATTTCACAATTTAGTAGAAAATTCAACTATTTGTTAGAATGCTCATTTTCGAATGAATTAATTAACTTACTAATAATTAATTCCATTTTTGGTTAAAAATTGGTGTTATTCATTTTTAAAAACCCATAAACAATGGCTCTTCACACCACTGAATTTTGGAAAACTAACATTCCTGTAAAAAAATTCTTTGAACAAAAAATATGTATTTCAATGAGATCTGCAACTTTTATTTGAAATTTTTTTTAATTTTCATATTATCTGAGATAAACGCAAAAAACGATGATTTTCATGGTTTTCACCATGAAAAACAAATTTGAGACAAATTTTCCCATCATATTCGTAATCAGCGCTCGAAAATACATAAGTATACGGAGTCTGAAGAAAATTGGATATACACCCTTTTCGGAAGTTCACACCCTTTTTCCTTATTGAAAGAAAAATCTTTCTTTGTTCAAAATTAATCGTTTGTTTACAAATCATTTTGTTTGTAGAAACTTGATCTTTTTTAGTTTAGTTCAACTGTTTTCAATTTGAACTAGAAATATTTTGTTTGTTCAAATATCAAATATTACATTCAACTACTTATGGCTGAAAGTTAAAATGCTTTCTTAATTCACAAGAAACATTAAGATTTTACAAGAGCCCTCCTCTTCCCAAATCGTCTCAAGTTATTTTTGAACAGCCCTTAAATAAATTGACGAAAAAAATTGTAAAAAAATACAAACTGTAAAAGGGAGAGGGGGGTACGTGGTTTGAAAGTTCAAGAAAAAACTTGACGTTATTTCAGCAAGATCCCTTAATACCCCTTTTGCTAATTCTTTTTTAAAGAACTTTAGCTCAGACATGAACGATTTTTATTTTTTATTTGTACAGACCCCTGCAGTCTAAAGTTGACCGCAAAGCGTGAAATAATCGTTTGGCGCGGATGCGGGATCTTTGAAAGTTAAAGCCACGTGACATGTGACCAGGCGAACCTGGCATAAATTTCGAGAAAAAGAGACATTTAATCCGCCCCGGCCAAAACTTATGATTCTGACCCGGTGTCTCGAAAGGAGAGTTGGCCAAGTCCAAGTCCTAAACGGGACAATAATGGTTATTTACGAAGCGGCTGAAAAGCAATTGGAACTGTCTTCAGGGCGGCACGTTGTTCAATAAAGCGTAAAAGATATCCAAACCCCCTCGGCCCTATTCTCAAAAGGGTATTTTTGAACAATTTTCGTGCGTAATGTACAGAAAGTAACATGAAAATTGCAAACTTATGAGTGGCAGCTTCCGTGAATCTCTCCTCTTGCTTTCCAACGCATTTATAAAAGTTCATGCATGCACACATACATAAAAATATAAAACATACATGCATGTTGTATATATGTATGTACATATATGTATATATATGTATGTATATATACGTTTTATCCTTACCTGCTCCCGCCGAGATTATTCGAGCAGCTGTCCCACGCGCCGGTGACTGGAATCGTAATTTTCGATGCTTTACGACCTGGTTCGTGTCTTAAACGAGTTTTCAGATCAGCTCAAATCCTCGCGCGTTGCAGAAACCACTGATGTTTAATCCACAAGATCTTTAATCTTATATTCTGTTAATGTACAGTCCTGAAAATTTGACTTAAATTATATCGAGCACCATTGAATACGTTCCTATACATTTTTCACTGTAATTTCCACCGTTCAATTATAGCTCAGAGTCAATAACATAAACTTATGAAATAGAAGAAAAAGAGTATGAGCTTTAAGAAAATTAAAATACAGTAAGTGGAGTCCACGTTATCTGACAACGGAAATTTTCGTGTCGGGATGGGATTTGGCTGCAATTCAGAATATATGATTGCTTTGCAGTGAGAAAAAATTTCACTAAATATTTTTCGAAAATTCGAAAAAATGGTGGAGAAATGGGACTTTGAGTTTTTGAAAAACCTTCTTTTTGATGACGTATTTTGCGTTCTATATGGCAGATTTAACTTTTCAAAGTTTGAATTTACTTGATTTAAGGTATATTTCAAAATAAAATATAATTTTTTTTTAATATTGGCGAAAATAATAGAAATAAAAAAACGTGTTGGTTAAAAACAATAATAATTATGGTCTCGAAACGTAGCCAAAGAACTAATTAGTGAAATAAATTTATTTAATAAATTAATTTAATTTATTACTAGAGCCTGCATGAAAAAGTGCATGGACGTTAAAGAAGCTAGAGAAGTATGCCAGGACAGAAAAGTATGGCGGAAAAT
>JAAAKG020079722.1:0-16855 GCA_010014905.2 Druon quercuslanigerum | reverse complement strand
AAGGAGCTAGCGCAAATCATCGGCACTCTTGTAGTTGCATGCCCCTTCGTTGAGTACGCCTGGTTGTACACGAAGAGCATTAATAAACCAATAATAATAAATATTTAACTAGAGTAATATTAATAATTTTAAGTAAATTAATACCAGACTGTAGTGCTCAAAAGGTCGATTTTTTGAAGAATTGACATTTTTGGTTTTAAGGGAGATTTCAGGTACTCGTGAGGATGTGTTGGGGGTGTCTGATGCATGAAATTCTTCATTGGATAATTCTCGAGAAGCCCCTTTCATTTCCCGTCACATCGATATAGTCCACTAGGTCCTAAATATTGAGAACCATTAGAAAGCGTTTACTAAATATAAACCCGAGGTGGGAAAACCTTCCAGGTTAAATTGCTTCCTAATGGCATTTTGACGACCTCGCGTTCTCTCATAAGTCACAACACTCGGACGAAAGAAAGAGAGTCATAACTTTTATTCAGAATTTCTTTCACTAGTTTTATTTTATTTCGAAACTAACTTCGACTTTTTGTAACTACATTCGAATTTCTGTTTATCTTGTTATTTCGACTTTATTTATAAATGTCATCATCCGTATTTAAATTCAACCTGTATCTCTACCCATACTTGCGATTTCGCATTTTTTGTAATTTTTCGAGTTTACCGCAACTTACGGTAGTTATCGATTTTGAAAGCACAAATTCAGACGATACAGCGCGTTTCAAATGTAAGCGGTGCGCGAAAATTCGACGAGAGAAGGAGATGCCGAATCGGCCGAAATGCCCCTCCATCTGCAACGCGATTCAACGAGAGCTCCGCGCCAACCGCTGGCAGGCAGACTCTCACACTGCGACCTTAAAACACGGTGCACTCGACCGATTCAGTGCGAATGATGAATCATTGAATTGAATGGACCGGTAATTGTACCGATTGAAGCGCACTCACATTATTAGAATAGAATTTAATAGATCGACTTATGCTCATGATGGATTGATAGATTCTGGTATATCAGACGCATCAAGTCGATTGATCAAATAAAATTTTGTGCTCTTTAACTCCAATGTCACAGAGCTCAAACCTAGTTTCCTGGCCGCACGAAATATCAGTGCCACCAAAGTGGCCATAACCAAGATGGACACAGAAGACAACTTCTTCGTCGTCACCTCTAAAAGTAAGAAGCGAAAGCTAGCCAAACGGTCCGATAATGCTTCGAAAAGCGTCAGCAGTGGCCATTCCTCGGTCACCTCAATCAAAGGAAGCAGGAAGACGTCTAGAACGTCAGTCGTAAGTATGTCTATATCTAATAAGAAAGTAGTCCCTGACTCGCGAAATGCTAATAATAAAAAACCAACAGGATCGGGAAAAATACCCCCAATTAATGTTATGGTAGACGATGGTGATCACCCCTTCACAGTTCTACACAAACTACTCAAAGACTCCATGCAATATAAACCGATAGTTTAGACTCTCGGGCCAGATCTCTATTCCGTACGAGTCTTTTATATCGAAGACTATAGAAAAATTATTCCAAATCTAGAGCAATAAGGCTTTCAATATTATTTATATAAGAGTTTTGACTCTACGCCCATCAAACTAGTTATCAGAAATATCCCTATCGCGTATTCGGAAGACTCAGTACACTCTGAACTTGAAGAAGAAGTTTTCGCAATCACGTCAGTTGCTCGTATGAGAAAATGACTAACTAAAAAAGCATTACCAACGCTTCTGGTGAAGGTGCCGAATACCCCTCAGCAAAAGAGCTCCAGTCTGTTGACTTTATAAAAATAAAAGTCCAACCCTGTGTTAAGCCTAAGGAAACCTCCCAGTGCAAAAGGTTTCATCATGTCTCTGAATGCTACTCCGCGCTGTGTGTAGTGCGGTGGCGTACATCAGAGTGACACATGCAATAAGAATCCTGAATCACCGGCCACTTGCGCTAACTGTGCTGGAGACCAACTCGAAAATTACACAGGTTGTTCTGCTTTTAAAAAAGTTTCCAGGAAACCCATAAATAACAAATAAAAACCTAATAGTCCACGTAAAGGAATGGTGCCTAATAAACCAGCTGTACAGACCGCTCAAAAAGAAAATCATAAACATGAATAAATCCTAACAGTTAATGCCCAGCCACAGAAAAAATTACCACTCTACAGCGCTGCAGTCGCCTCTACTTCAAAAACAAATGCGATCAAACCTCAAACTATGTAACCACCAAAAACACAGAAAATTAGTAAAACTCGCGCTAAACGACCTGTCGCCAAGAAAATTCCAGAACAACAAATCAAAATTACTCCAGCTACTGTCCCCGATAAAAATACACCCTATCAGGATATTAAAATAAACCTGGTAAATCTATTAAATAGAGCGGGGGGGGGGGGTCAACATTACCGAAGCTATAAAGTAAACCGCCGAGATTATAAGTAACATACTTTCACTTTCTGTTGAAAATGACCATCTTCAATAACAATACTCTAAAAATCAATTTTTAGAATGCTCAGGGTATCCTTAAAAAGACATGAATTAGCCGCATATCTCTACAAAAATTAAATCACCATTTGCTTGCTGAATGAAACTTTACTTTGCGAATCCATACAAATCAAACTCGTTTGTAGAAACAAATTATACCGAAATAACACTAACAGAGGTACCGCGATCTTAATTCAAGAAAATATTAACTTTCACGAACTAATAATTCCTGAACTCAAAGTCCTTGAAGCTACGGCTATACAAATAAAAATTTACGGGAAACCATATGCCATCGTCTCGCTCTACTAGACTCCCTCTCGCGAATTTTCAAACAAAAAATACAAAAAGATATTCAAACTTGCACTCTCGATAATCGCTGCGGGAGACCTACTCATTTAGCCTGGAATAGCGGAGAAACCAACAAAATTGGAAAACATTTATTTGAATTTATAAACGACGATCATCTATCCGTCTTCGCACCAGACTTGCATACCTTTTTCCCCCACAACATCAATATAAATCTGACCTCATTGACTTTGCAATTACCAAAAATAACTTATATAATGATGTCACTCTCACCATTGATGAATTAGACTCAGATTATCGTCCAGTTCTTCTTAGCCTTTTTACTAACTGTGAAAAAGCTCCGGTTGCGCCTCTCGATAATTTCGCAAAAGCAAATTTCAATCATTTACTTCGACCTTATAAACCCATGTTAATTTCGAACCTTTGCTAACAGACATAAATTGTAGTATTTTCTTAAATAGCTATATTTTCTTGACAGAAAATTTGTCATTTCGGATGGATGATTAATCTATTTTGTATATAATTCTACTGCCTTTTAAAAATTCGACAACTTGGTTGAAAATGCATCTTTATATTATGAAAATTATGAAAATTCAACAATTAGGCTAAAAATTGAAATATTTTATTAATAATTTAATTATTTTGACGAATTGTGAACCATTTGTTCCCAGAATTTTCTTGTAATACACTGCAGTCCCGCTATAGAAGTCGTTTTGGGGGTATCCTTTATCTCCTTCGTACAATCTCGGGACTTGGTGCAATATAAACAATCAGGGCTGTCTGAACTGTTTCTGTTGGAGTTTCGGCTTAAAAATATTTTTCTTTCTGTATTTTTTCCATTTTGATTTTATAATGTTATAATAATCGTGAAAATATTTGTGCTCGAAAATCAAACTTGATAAAAGTACTTCTGGTCATTTCCCAGTTTTTTCTCGGTTTGCAAACATTTTTCATGGGCATTTAATTAAAAAAATTCGAACTCTAAGGCTAAGCATTTTTCCGTTTGAAATAATAACGTATAAAATAGAACGTAGCATCACTTTCGAAATAAACAAGTTTAAATGAAAAGCAGCTGAGCTGCAAATTTCGAATTTTTAAATTTGATAGATTATAAGGTTCAAAGATTAACATTCAATACTAAAAATATAAATCTGCTTTAAAGTACCTCATTTCACTTCGTCTAAAAGCTTATTTTTTTCTTGGAAAGATAAACGCTTCCTCTTGTTTTCTTTAGAGATTTTCGTAACGCGCATAAAGTAAATCGCTGAGTGACTGAAAGCGCACTGAAGCTATTAGCCTGCGACATTTTTGCAACTTATTCAAGCAGACGTAACGATTAACCGCAGAGGATTCGGCCCGCTTTTTTCATACACTCCTGTATTGTTGTGGAGTTAATTCCCTGACATAGCGGCGTCACTCTCTTGCTCCCTTGGACCACCTTGTCCTCTAAAACGGGAACTTTTCTTGGGGGACTACAGTGTACTAATATTATTAGCAAACATTAAGATATTTCTTCACAAGATTCTCTTTCTCTTTGATCCTCAACCTTTAACTTTTCATCTGTGACCATGGCCTATACTAAATTCTATGAGCTTTTAATCATTAAAAATTGGCATAGAAATGGAAGATTTTGGTAACTGCAATAACAGTGTCTTATTAGCTTGGCAATTGTTTTTTGCAGTTTTTATCAAATTTCGAAACATACCACATTTAGTGTGTACTTAATAAACACTTTTTTCTTTACTATTTGCATGCTGATACAACTTTTTTGTTCAGTTTATATGGGAACGAAGTTATGTTACAGGTAAATATATTTTATATTATTTCTTTTCAATATCTTATTATTAATTAGTTATTGATTAATTATTATTATTTATTATTATTTTATCTTATTATTAATTCTTTGAAATATATTTTCTATATATTATACTTAAAATTGTTCCGTGTGATATAACATGCCATTCCTATTTGCATATTGGTCCCTAAAATTTGCGCAATTATTTCTATAAAATAATTACTTTTTAAGCACTGACTATAGTCTTACAGAATTTTCCGTGAAACTTACCATTTCAGTTTAGCACTAGAGTCAGTAGTACAAAATTTTCCGTAATGCTAACCCGGAACGAACAAGAAAAGAAGTTAACATTATGGAACATTCCGTAACGGTAGACAGTCCGTACTTTTTAATTTTTAGTTGTAGAGTATTCATCTAAAATAAACATTATACGAAATAGATTGGACTTTGATTACAAAAGACACAAAATTTAATATTATCACGATGATGATGTGCGCATCATAACCAATTATAATATCATCATGTTCTGTAATCGATGTCAACCATTCATCTTTTATTACCATAAGTATCACATGAACTTCTACCTTATTAGCCTTTTCCTGCATTTTTTCATTTTCTATAAATTCCTACTGTTAGATTATTCTTAAAATCAGATACATTACTGTGTAGGAGTATTTTCAGCTTTTTAACTATTGTTAAAATTCTCGTGATCTTTATAAAGCAAAGTAATCAGTTATAAATAATGTCATTAAAATAATTTTATAAACGGATATTAAAAAAAAACTAAGAGCAAATATTAGTGCCTTTTAATATTGCTTCCTCATAGAGACAGATTTGTAATTTTTTTGATAATTTTTAAATTCATTCAATAAAACTTTATCAATTGAAAAATGTATAATACAATGTTCTAAATTGTCCGCATGCATGTGTATGTACGTGAATGTCAAACTTTCTTATGAACCCGATAACTTGAAGAGGGTTACAGATAAATTTATGAAATTTAGAGGTCTTATTTTCACTTCAAATATGTTGAAACTAATCTAAGCATTTCTTTATATAATTTAGTAAACACGTAGATGTGTTAAAAGAAAGAAGATCTTTAAAAATATCTTGTTTTAAAAGTTACAGGAGTCTAAATTACATTATAAAGTGTAATACAAAATACCGAAGTTTTGAATTCGTAGGAAATGTTTCGAGAAATAATGGGTTATTTATTCTGTCTGAAAGCTTAGCTAAATGAATGTAAATTGCTAATTGTAAAGCTAAATTAATTGTATTTTTTTAACACTTCATAATATTTAAAAAATCGGTTTTTCTGAGTAAAACTTTTTTCATTATTCAGCTTTTCCCTTTTCCCGCTAGATAAATAACCATTTGAAGTACAAAATTGGATATGTCAGATTTGTTATTGTATTACAATTTGTTTGTATTATTCTGTAATTATGGTTTGGGCATGTTAAAGAATGAGAACCTAATCCAAAGAGATATAAGAAGGCACAGAAAAACAAGAACTTGCATGAGAAAATGCATGGACATGAAGGAGCTAAAGAGGTTATGCCAGGACAGAACAACGCCTGAAATAAAAGTTGTTATTTAAATAAGTAACACGAAAATTTTCGATCAATCTATTATTACTATTTTATTACTAATAAATAATCTATTATCATATTATATATTACTCCCTTCCTAAAACTAATTTATCATCTTTGAGAAAGTAAAAATATTTTCTATTAGGAAGTTAAGTGCTTGTGAAAGGAACCATATAATTAATACCATATAATTAATTATAAATGTAAACAGAGTGGAAACACTACAGATCGAATTTACAGCTAATAATTATAATTTTTCTTGAGCTATTTAGGAGTATTAATGATTAATGATTAATTATTATCTATTAGTTTATTTATCATTATTGATGTATTTATTTTTTCTCTGGCATGTAACGAACATTAATTCATAATTAAACGATTAATCAGAGTGTGACGTGACCAATTACTTGGTTTATATTCGGCGGCTAATTAATTTAAAAAATTTAATTATCTCAAAATTTCCGTAAATGATTTAATATATATAAGGAAATAAGATATGAATAGATTAGGTGAAACAAAAGTTATGAATTGTTACCTAAGACATTGCATAAATTATGCATTCATATCCTGAAGCTCATGGGTAGTCAAATGAATTTTAAGCAACAAAATAATTCCAGTAGTAGAGTTGTTCGCAAAGGTATAAATGTTTCTTCTGTGGAAACAACTTAAAAAATAAGTCATCATTAGGAAATTCGGAAGGTTTAATTTTGGTAAACATGTGAGTTTATGTATAAATTTAGAATGTAACTGAGAACATGGATTTAGAGCCCTATTTAACCACGTTACAGATTGTAACTTGTCCTAAAAAATATTAAACATATTACCGATTAGCTATTAAATATTAAATATAAGTTATTGAATATTAATTATTCATTATTATCTATTAACTGTTTAAAGTGAACTGTTAACTATTACCTATGAAAAATTAACCATTAATTAAAATAAATAATTTATTTTATATGCATTAGTATTATAAAATAGTTATAAGAAATTTATAAACAAATTGTGAAATTTAAAAAAATTCAATGGAATACTGATAAATGTTATTGATTTTTCTAGATAATAAATGCATCATATCAAACTTAGCTCTCATATCAACTTCAGCAAACAGTAAAAAGATAAATGCGATCACAGTTAATTTTTTTTTTATGTACAATACTGTTAAGATAAAGCTGATACATATTTTATGCGTAATGTAGAATACGTAAATTAGCCATAAAACAATGTTATTATTTAATAAGTCTTGTACGATTTTGATAATCTTATACGTACACAATACTTTGCTTTAAAGAAAATAGGAGTAAAGAATAGCGAGTTTTATGAATTTTATTACAATGTACCTTCAATGAAACAAAATTCATATTACTCAATGAAAAGTTTTGTTTGGTTTCTTTTCTTCTTACTAATCAAATATTTGCGTTACATGGCAAAATATTGTTCAGAAGCAAACGCGTCATTCCTCGACTTAGAAAAATAAATTCTTTTGTGATATTTTTATTTAATAGAAAAAAATATTTCTTTGCAATAAATATGAGAGTTATAATTGAGCCAAAGATATGATTTCTTGAAAGCTGAGAACATAGTTCCATTGAACTTCTTTTCAACGCCCTAAGAATTATTTCCTTATTTCAATTAAATCGATTTTTTGAACAGATAGTTATTTATAATAAGTGAGTTTCCCCTGTGATCGAGTAATTTAGTGTCTTTGAGTAAAAGACATATTTTTCCAGAAAAATAATTATTTATTGAATTGAACAAAATATTGATTAGATACTAAAAGTTGACTCGATTATATTATGACTAAATAATTATATAAATTAAGTGTTTTCTTCAAGTTAATGTGCATCTATTTCGTGGGGAGAAATTGAAGATCAAATAAAAAATCTGCACCTAATTTATTTGAAAAAGATCTGTTCAAACAAAGGAAACACTTGTTAGTGACATGCGTGTTAGTGACGCTGTTAGTTTTCAAGAGTAAAAGATTTAGCTTTTCACTGTTGTACGAGTATACGCTTTAATTACGATTTTTTTTGTAACTATGAGTGAATTTGTTATTTTTTAAACTAAAAGCATGACGGCAACAATGTTCACATTACTTGGTAATTATTATTAGTTATTTTTGGTTAATATGAGATGATAGTTCAGTAATACTTGTGCACTCTTTAATGACAGTGCTCTTCCTCTATCACTGACAGTATTGTTTGTTCAAACCTATCAAAAAGAGGCTGTTATTATTTGTACGTGTATGGCTATATTTCCGGACACTTTCAACTCCAAGCGATTTACTGACGCACGACTAACAACACATTTTTCGAAGATTTTCACGACAAGAGTGACCATCAAAGTTGGAGACAAGTTCAAACAAACATAAAGTTAACAACAATAACGTTCTTTACATTCCAAACACGACTGATTCTCCTTGAAATACATCTTCCTTTATCCTGTCACAGATTAGTCTCTTTAGGAATTCTCGCATCAGTTAATATTATTCCTTATAACTTATATATTATTCCCAGAAACACAAATTCGCTGAATGGCATTTCACTCTCTTTCTTTTCCTTGATATTTGTTTTGATAGGTAATCGCTTTTCTTTATTTAGCTAATCGCTTGTTTTTGTGTGAGCACTCTACTTGTAACTCTTTCTACGCGAGAGCTGCGTTTCTAGAAGACACTGCCAGCCTTTAAATATATTTTACACACTGTTCTGAAAATCATTTCCTGGACATATTTATATGCAATTTAATATTGAAGCATGCTACTCTTTAGGAAGCCTTCAATTACATTTTGATTTCAATAAAAGTTGTCAATAAACAAAGGAATTCAACCAGGATGTCACTTACTAAATTAAAATAATAAAAGCTTCGCTAAATTCATTTTTTTATATTGAATATTTTGGAAAATTAGTTTTAATACCATATTTATTTTAGTGAAAACCTAATAAAGCGTTCACTTGTTGCTGACTGTCATCTGATACTACTGTTTGATTGGCGTCAACACTGCCTATGCTTCAAATATTTTTCAAATTATGTTTGTCGTCTCATTCTTTTAAATCAATATACGTAGTGATTAACGAGCTGCTTAATCTGATCACAGTTTAAAAATTATATTTGAAAACGAAAAATATTCTGCAGCGCCCAACTACCAGAGTGGTGTGTGCACTTTCAAATTCATTATATACGTTTGTCTAGTTTTGAACACATCGTTTTCAGTATAATTGATTTTCTTTCCAGATCAAGAAGTAAATAGACGTATTTTGTTCCTGTCTGATTATAAATGTGAGAATGTGAGTTCTTGCGCTTGCATCTGCGCTTTGTTAATGCTCTAACAGTGCTTATAAAAGTTTAATGGAAACTTCTTCATCGTCAGTGTTTAATTGGAACTCATCAGGCTATGAACTTTCGAACGGAACGTGATCGCATGGTAAATGAAATTTTTTGGAAAGTACACTCAAGTATTGAATTAAGAACACTTTCAGGCATTACTTTGAGCATATCTCTAAGCAATCCAAACCTAAACAGGCAGGGTCGCATGATTGCTTTCCGTTGGATTGAGAGGCTTGACGTTAGCTGACACGCGAAAAGTGCACCCCTCTTGCTTTATTTCTAGCAATAGCATAAACCGAGGGTGCTTATCACCAGAGATAAGTGTATGTATTATTGGAGACTAGAGAGACTGCATGTATATGGAGGCAATACGATGCAAAGTAAAAGCCTGAATGAGCTTAATATATATATATATAATTTTATAAAATCAACCAAAAAATTTAATTTCAAAAGCATGACCCTTTGGCAATTTCGCACATGATCTTCTCCCTTCGTTACCTAGACTTCTATTTTCCCAGCTTTTATACAAAATTCCCAGCAGGATTTATTAGGACCGTAATGAAACTCCTTGCTTTCCAGCTTACCTCTCCTGTCAGACACGAGTCCTAATTCTCAAGTTGAGGCTGTAGCCTTTGCCCCAATTGATTTATATTTATATTCAAAGTTAAATTTGATAATATTTAACAAAAAGAATTCTGATTAGTTCTTTTTTCACACACTGTTCCCTGGGCTCTCTGAAATGTCACAGTCCAATAATCCTGATCGACCAGGGTCTTTGTAGGCCGGATCAGATAGAAGCGTCTCCTTTACCAGATTTGTTGAACAAGTTGTCTGGACTAACATGCTTTCCGCCCCGGTACTAATCTTCTCATTTTCATGCATATGCAGAAGAGATTGCATATTACTTTGTTCTTTTCGCGATTATAAATCCCAGGTCATCAAGGTGGGCGTGGACTTCTAAATCTCCGATGTCTATATAACCGAATTTTTTTGGGTAGGGCTTATATAATTGCTAATGGAAGAGATTCTTTCCCTAAAATGGTCAAGAAACACGAGATGATTGGCTACGGAAAGTTCCTTTACAAAATTGGCGAGCAGGTGGCTGCGACTTTTGGCCTGACTCATAAAATTTATTAATCTTTAGCAATCTCAAAGAAATCGTATCACTCTCTATTCTATGCGAATTCGATTGAGACTGCCACTGACTGACGTGACTGAGCGTGATTCAGGTAGGTGGACGTGGCAAACATTTTTTCTTCGTCTCATATAGTTTTGAAACTGTGATCAGATCGATGAGTTCGAGCATGACTACCCATGATGATCTATTCGAGCGAGACTACTCATATAATCCCAATTAAACTTTACTTGAAGTAAGTTCGTTGAATTGGTTAATTCTTATTTACAGCCAGAAAATAAAAAAATAAAACTATTATCAAAACACAAAAAAATTTGGGCTTACTTTTCCTGCTTCTTTCTTTTTTCAGATCTTCCTTCATTACTTGATATTGAAGACCTTTGTTTGCTTTTTACAGGATGATTAGAAGGAATAGTGATTAGTATGTGGGTATAGGGAGCACCGCAATATACTACATCCTGACATAAGAAAGAATAAGGAAGCTGATGATTAGAACGACCGTGGGCAATTAGATAGGCTCAGAGCACTTTACGGTTATCGGGACATTAAAGTCTGGAGGTCCAAAGCGCACTAGGAGGAAGAATAAAAGAAAGATCAAAAGAAAATTAAAAATAGACACTTGGGGGAAGGAGCTGCTACAAGAATTTAGTAAAAAAATTAAAACTAGGATGTAGGCTGTCTGGAAGAGGAGGGAGTAGACACGCTGTTAGAAAAAAATTAAAGGAGTGCCTGATAAAGTAAGAGAAGAGGCATGAAAGTGGATCGCTTGCAAAATAAAGCACTAAAATACGGAGGATTAATGGTGAAAATTGATATTTGAAGGATTGGCAACAATGGAAGACAGGGCTGGTAGTACCATTGATAAAAGAAGGAGAGGACAAACGGATGAAAGAATATAGAGGTATCACTCATTTCGAGAGAGGAGGAGTCGAAGGTTAAATAAAGAGTATAAAAGAAATATTTGTGGAAACTAAGATAAGGGTGATGTGATGGGACAAGAGTGGGGTGTACGTAAGAAAAGGTTCAAAGAAAACTGGAGGATGAGTGGGTGGATGTTCGATTTGCTGGTATAATCAATGTTAATGTAAGTAGTATAAATTTGCGGTTGGAAAGAGCATAAGAGATTGAAAAGTTGGTATGAGACATTTTTGAGATGGATCATGAGAGTGATTTGGAGCTGTTCAGGTTATATGCTGAGGTAAGAAATAGAACAGAAGAAACTGATTGTGGGGCAAGTGAAAAGATCCTGGAATTTTGAAGAGAAACTCAAAAGTGGAGAGAAAAGTAGAATTGAACAAGCGTCTGCATGACAGGTTATGGATAAGAAGAGGAGAAGTAACATGGGAGTTCAAAGTGGGAAGAGGGGAGAAATGAAATGAGATTTGATTGTGGTATGCAAGGGAGAGGCATGGGAGTGGCAGGAAATAGAGGAAGACATGACGAAAAGGCAAGGCGAGGAAAGATGGAAGAAAATTGTGAATTCGAGGTGTACCGGCAGGTATCGAATGGTTAAGATGCAGGAGGATGTAATGAAAAACATTTAGAAGAGAGCAAATGGAATAGAGTGGTTAGATTTAGAATGAGAGAGGGTATAAGGGCATGCAAGTATGGGATTCATGAAGAAGAGAATATGTATAAAGTTTATAGGTATGAGCAGGAAATATGGTTGCGTCTTCAGAGGGGTGTGCATGTCATGAGAATGGAGGGGAAATCGTCGAAGAGAGAGGGCGGAGGGGGAGTGGATTTTAAATGGAAATAGTCAGGGGGAAGAATGGATGATGATCTTATAAAATATGAGAGAGATTATATGTAGAAAATTGTTGTTAAGACAGTATAACTGGTTTATTTACAAGAATACAAATAATTATTATGTAAACACCCTCTTACCCGTAAAAGCGAGAAAATGCAAATAAAATAAAGAAGAATTAAAGGCTGCACTAATGACATGAATTCTTGATCACTTTCTGTGTGCGTAAATAGATAGTACACGCAATAAGCAATTATTTAAATATTCATTATAATCATGATGGCAGGAGAATCATATATTTGTGATAGACAATATGTTTTGTAAATTAGTTCTCTTAAGTTTCTTGAAGTTACCTGCTATCGTTCAAAAGTTAATATTCGTGCAGGGTAGAAATGAAAGAAATGAATCAGAAACCTAATCACAATCAAAAATGTGAAAGAGACATACAACATATAATTGCTTTACCAATTAAATCTCTTAAAATGCTAGGAATATGGCGTTCAAATGATTGGAGTTCATTGTTCAAATTATTTTATAGCATAATGACAATATTACCCTTCACTTTTATGATTTTGGACCTCATAACGTTATTCTTCTTGGTACATTTTTCCGAGACTCCAATTCAGACTTTTTTCAAAAATTCTTTTTATATAGCTTCTGTGTTCGTTGCGCTGTGTAAGGCATTAGGTGTAGTGGTCAAACATGATAAAATTGTTCTTCTTTTAAAAATGCTCGTAGAAGGTCAATGCATCCCTCGAGATTCAGAGGAAATTGCTATACTGAATAAAACAGACTTCCATTCAAGGTAAAATTATTTTTTTGTGTGTGCAACAGTAAGTGTTAAAACAAGTGAAAACATGTTTTTTATAGATTAATCTTCAAAGTATACGCAAGCATGCATTTTATAATCCTCATTGCTATATATATGGAACCAATTCTTGCAAGTGGAGATGAAAGAGTAAGATCTTTGAATCTTTATCGACCTTTCGACTTAAAAGTACCACTTTTCTTTTGGCTATCATATTTCCAAACAATTATTACTCATACCACGACACCTCTGGTACATTTGTCAGTGGAGTGCTTAATTTCCGGTTTACTGAATCAAGCTTGTGCTCAGATAAAAATATTACAACATCGGTTAAGAGAAATGCCTGGATCTGTTGCAAAATGTAAAAAACAAAAAAAATATAAACACATTGACATGGAATATATATTATTTACGGATAATGTTAAACACCATATTCATATTTTACAGTAAGTATATTTTTCTTGAAAATTATTCAATCCCAGTAAATCCTGCGGTATCAAAAATGCTGCAACTCTATTGAATTTTAGAGATAATATCAAAATAATCAAATTTTAAGCAGAAGAAATCTGTGTAATACAAGAATATAATATTATAAATGTAAAACAGGAACTTTCCAACATTGTGTTCAACTTCATTATATTAGATGTTTATTATGTTAATTTTTTTACCACGGTCAGGGACTAAGAAAAAAATAGCATTTCAATAAATATATATTCTTACCATTCATGATAAACTCTGATACTGAAGCCGAGGTATTTTCATTGTTTTGTTTTTGTAATTAAAAAAAGTGCGCATCCTATAAAAAAAATCGAAAGCAAATTTTTATGTCTACTTTAGGTGAATGATTTTGTTACTAAATATTTTATGGCATCCTGTGTCGTTTTTGATAAATTTAATTTGTTCATTTTCAATTGTAGTTTTGACGACGTAAGCAATAAATACGCATTCTAGCCTAAAGTGGTTCAAGGACAAATTTTTAGATATAATTTAGAGGGAACATTCTTTTCATTGAGATTGTTTTCTATCTTGCGTCATTTTTCTAAAGATTTCATATCTTTATTGTCAATTTTTTTCATTATTTTTTCGGCATCTTGTGTCTTTTTTCCAAATTCTGATTTCTAACCTTTATTGTTATTATTTACGAATAAAACAAAAACTGTGCGTCCTATAGAAACATGATTATTAACAAATTTGTAGGTCTTTTTTGGAAAAAACAATGTAATCGCAGATTAATAATTTTGTTTGAAAACTTATATCTTTGGTTCAAATTTGGATTGTTTTGCTATTTTTAATTTGTTTTGTAAATGTAACTTTTTTATTTTGGGTTACAACTAGTTTGTTGAAATTTCTTCTTTTTTGATCAAAAACTAATCTTTTTGGTTACAATTTTGTCTTTTTTGTTTAAAAATGCAACTGTTTGGTTGAAACTGGACTTTTTTTTGTTAAAAATCTATATTTTTGGGTTAACAATTCAACTGTATTAAAGAAAATTGGTATTTTTGCTTGAAAGATCATCAATTTAGATGAACTGTTTTCATTCTTGATAAAGAAATTTTCATTTTGTGAAAATACATGTATCTTTTAGGTTGGAAAATTCAATTTCTAGGTTGAATGTTAGACTACTTTCTTCAAAATTCATTTTTTAATGAAAGATTCATAATTTAATTAGAAAGTTCCTCTGTTTGGTTAAAGAGTGAACTAATTTGTTGATAATTTATACTTGTTTGTTTGAAATAATAAGTATTATCTTTTTAGCTAAAAATGGGGTTTTTATTTTTTTAAATTCAACTGTCTTAGAATAAAGTTTATGCTTTATTGCTTAAAAAATTCGACCTTCGTCCTTCTTTCGGATTAAAAACTCATTTTTTATGGTAGAAAAGTAATCTACTTTGTTTTTAAGTGTCGCTTTCTTTAAAGAAATTCTGATCCTAAATCCCTTAAAAAGTAATACATAATACTTTAAAACCGTTCTTTATCCATGTGTGAATGGTTAAATGGTAGTTAATTGAGTTTATTAAAAGTGGCAAAAATTGTAATAAATAAAGTGTGGTCCAAAAAAGGCTTTATTTTTTTAAAAATATCTTAAAATATGCTTTTTAAATTTCCATTATTAATTCATAATTTTACTTTGGTACATGTGCATTTTATATTTTTTGTATTCTAAAGTAAAAAAACCAATAACAGCGGAAATTAAAATAATATAAACAATTTTTTGCAAATCATGGGATTAAGAGATAATTAAATTTTTTTATTACTGCCAATATACAGTGGACATTTTATGCAAAAAGGAACAATTTTTAGGGATACAGCAATTTTTAAAGAAAAAAAAATGAGGACGTTTTCTAGACCACTCTTATAAGTATGAAACAATTACGCGAGTTAATTATGAATAATCTTTTTCTCTGCCCTTATAAATATTTAACTGTGTGGGAGCTGTATAATTTTTATATATAAAATCAAATAATGATGTTTTTAAATTTATGAAATTAGCTTTATAGAACGACAAGGAACATCCTAATGGTACAAGCATTTCGGAAAATTATAATTACCAATAATAAAATCCAACAGTTAACGAAAAATGCTTTTCACATATTGAACTGTAAACCACTCGAGTCTACGAGATAAACGAGCTTCCTCATTTTTTGTTATAACATTTTTTGTACTATTAGTTACTTACAATTCAGAGCATATTTGACTAAATTATAAATTTTCGAAACAATTTGCAATTTGCAATATTTTACTTATTCTTAGATCAAACGTAAAACGTAATTAAATTTTTTAATACGTACCACGATTTTTCCAGTGTCAAGTTTCGAAGAAAATAATCCTATAATAGCATTTTTCGTCAAATAATACTAGCTATAATTTACTGAATTTTATCTTCCCAATAATCTATATCTGAAACATCGAGAATTTTTGGAGACCGGTAAAAGCCGAGAAATGAGTATGACAGTAAATTTATTTTTTCGCAGGAAATTTCACACATTTTTAGAAGAACCATCTATCAAATCACTTTGAGTGTCACAAATATCATATCAAACAATATAACTTCATTTAAAAAAAATTTGATTTCAACTTTTTTTTAAATGTTAAGTTCCATTGTAACTGTTGCAATTACTATATCATTCAATTTACAATGTTTAATTAAAAAATCTTTTGCTTTACTGGATTCATCAGTAAGACTATGTGAATCAGTCTTACCTTATGCATTTTATTTGACCTAAATTTATTACAATGTATATTTTTTAAATAAAATTTTGTTTAGCACTTTTTTATTGAGAGACATCTTCCATTTCTTAACATTTTTATTAATGCAAGTTGAAATGAAGGATCAGTTTTAATTTAGAGAAATGAAAACGAAAACGATTAATATTTTTTAACCGGATATCTTTGAACTATTCAATTTATCAAAGTTTGAAAGTTTAAGTTTTGCAGTTGACTTGCACTTAATTGAAAATCTTTAAAAGCTTATATTTTATATGTGTAAATTATTGAGATTTTAAATACAAAATTTCCAAATTAAAATTTGTTTAAGCTCTAATTCAGGTTGCACTAGTTACAAACTCTTTTGGGAGCGTTCACATATTACGTAACGCATTTTCCTGCCAGTTTTGACCCCCCCCCCCTCTACGTAACGCCTTTTCTATAGTAAATGTATGTAATTTTAATATAGGCGCTGCGCTGTAGC
>JAAAKG020079711.1:0-16855 GCA_010014905.2 Druon quercuslanigerum | reverse complement strand
TCGGCAAAGTTTCCCTTTATTGTCTGGTAGACTCCGCCTAACTGTTAGGCAGGTATCTCCACTTTCTCAGCTTGTCGAAGAAGGTTCCGAATTGCCCAGCAGTTTGGTAAATTATGCCTCCATTCGCAGCTTCTTTTACCAAACTGTTTGGTAGACTCGAGCTCAGTTCGGGGATGCACCTTTGCCTAACAGTCTGGTAAACTTTCCATTCCTATTAAGCATATTTTCCTACTTTTTCTTGCGAAAAATGCCACATTAATTTATGTAAAAGTTGTTAAACAATTTAGGCAAGATATGCCATAATAGTCAGATATCGAGGACTGCCAAAATAATGTGGGAAAATTTGCCATAATAATTTTCTCCGTGTGTTTGAAATTTCAACTATTTCATTGGAAATTCAATATAGATCAAGTTGCAATTTTAGAAATTTAAAGTGTTTCATATTGAATTCAATATGGTATTTATTAATTTTTTTTGTTTGAAAAAATGTATTCGCCTATATTCTTGAAAAAAAAGAAAGTAGGAAAGTACTGTCATCCGAAAAAGGCAACGTAGATTATAAACGGCACCTAATGAATACTTTTCAAAGCAAAAAATGTGCATCATATACATTTAGATGCTGAAACTTTTTGCCAGCCACTGTATAAGGAATATAAATATTTTATCTCTCGAAGCCTTGAATAGCCCTTTGGTTGAATAAACGATTTTCGAGGATCCTCTAAAGTTCTCTATAAACGTACCTACTTTACGTTTGGACTTTTGAAACATTCTTTTGTATAGAATATGAAATTTATTTGCTAAAATAAAAAAAGTTTTAAGGAAAAAATAGAAAAAAAGTTACTTATGGCAACGCAGACTTTCCAGAGTCCACTATATGTGAGTCTACTGTCCGGTTCCACAGAAATATTTGCAGAAGGTGATCTTGGCAATTTTTCTTCCGTTAGTAGCCACTCCCCAGTAGAGATAGCACCTGTGACAACTGCCAGTGAAAGTAAAGCTGAGATTCCTGAAGTTATTCCGAATCCCGTACTGTTACCACCAGTATCACCGCTGTTAGGATTTTCGCAGTAGCAACAGCACCACCACCAGTAGCAACGAGACATCACGTGTCACCCTCGTTTCTTCGGGGCATCCCAACTTCGAGATGATGGTCTTCTATAACAGATTTTTTTCACATTTATCTATTTCTAACTTCATTCTTTGTTTATACATCAATTATAATGTCTTATCTTTTAATTTGTTATTGCTGGTCAGGGAAAACAGACGAAAAAAAGTGAATGGCTCAATTTAACATTTTATCGTGCATCTTTTAAACTCTGAACGCATTGTTCTTGGAATTAAGTATATTTTACCATGCACATTGCAACATGTGCGAGAAATATAGTAAACGCCGATGTTTTAAATTGTGATATTTAATAAGTTTTATGGAAAAATTCTTTCAGAGTTTAAATGATGCATGCAAAAATCAGTCAATTTTAGTCCATTTTTTTCTAAAACTACAACTTTTTAAAATGAATATATCACTTTTTTCACTTTTCTTCTAATAAATTTTTCAAAATAACCTCTAATAGAGATATTGTTACTTTTTGAGGAGAATATACCACGTGAGAAGTTCAAACGAAGGCAAAAATTTCTCGAATTTTGTACCTCGAGTACAATTTGTGGTGTGACTTAGGAAAGTTGTAGCAAAAATATGAAATTTGTATCACACAGCCTTTTAAGTCATATCTTTAATTTAAGTCAATAAAACTTAAACCCTGTACGGATTATCGCGATACAACTAAAAATGTCCAAGCGTGTCTGTGCTGAGTTTCAGGCAGTAAGTATGGCCGAAAGCGGTAATCGCCGATTCAAATTTGACATTTGAGACTTAGACATTTTTAGTCCTATTTGAAGAATACGTAAAGATTTTTTAAACCTTATCGGCTCACATTGAAAGTAAGTTCTTAGAGAAAGTTTGATATGAATTAAACATTTTTTCTACAAGTTTCCTAGGTCACGTAACAAGTTGAAGTCGAGATATAACATTCGCGAAATTCTTGCATTTCTTTGTTAGTTTACGACGTGGTTTGTTATTTTCAAAGGGCCAAGAACATCTCTATTATGAGTCATTCGACGCATAATTTATTAAGCCGGCTCCAAAAAAGTCTCGTTTAATAAACGGGTTCCAAAAAAGTTTCATTCTCCTTTCTGAAATATGTTGAAGGAATTTCAAAGAATTTCAAATATTGTACGATGTTTTCACAATTTCCTTGGAATTTTTAAAAGCCTTAAAAACATTTAAGTAATTTTAAAAGATGTTAAAGGATTTGAAATATGTTCGAGTATTTTTATTAGATTTCAATAATTTGAAATGTTTTTAGAGAATGCAATGGATTTTGAGGATTTGAAATATTTTAGGGTATTAAGAAAGTTTCTAAGGAATTTTAAATTAATTACAGTTCTTTAATGGCCCAACCCATTTTGAAGAGTTTTAAAATTTTTTAACAGATTGTAAAAGGTTTCAAGGGATTTGAAATATTTGTAGGGAGTTTAAAAATATTACAATAAATTTTTTATTGATTTCAATAACTTGAAGGAATTTCAATCATTTGGAGGGATTTCAAAGGTTTCGACATATTTTACAGTAATTTTATGATTCTATGATATTTTCAAGAGATTATAAAATGTCAAGGGATTTACAAGGATTTGTATGCTTTAAAGAGAATGGAAAAATTTTAATGTGGTTGTAAAGAATTTGCTAGAACATCGGAAGATATGGATCGACTTTATAGGAGCTTGAAGGTAAGATACTTCAAAGATTCTACTGATTTTAAGGGATATTAATATCTCTCAAGGTAGTTCAATAAAATTCACAGAATATTATGAAATGGCGTCAGAATTGATAGAATTTCACGGGATTTTATAATATTTCCATGGATTGTGAAGAATTTATTACCAAGAAATGAGAGATGGAATTCTCTTTAAATTTGTTTCCTCCATTTGCACCTTTCTAAATTCACTCAATATAGTGAATTCGTTCTATGTTAAATTCTTTTACATTCCCTTGATTTTTTCTGAACTCATTTCAAATTTATTAAATTCATTGATTTAAAAAAATATTAATTTTTTTTTTTTAAATTCACTTGAACTCGTTTTAAGTATAGCTGGAATTCTTCTAAATCGTATCGAATTATGCTTATTCCCCTGAAATTCAATTTTTTGACTTCTTTCGACTAAAATTTTTTTGTAATTAATTAGAGTTCTCTTGAATTTACTTGAATTGTATTAAAGCTTAATTAATTGAATAACTTTTAATTATTTTTTTAATTTAAATGAACACTATTCACATTATAAATATACATTAATAATTTTTAAAGTCATTTTTACATTCTTATCAGAGAAGGCATTAGATTTGTTTAAAATTTGACCCACCCAGATTTTGTAAAATGTCCACTTTTTTGATAACCCCTGAATCCGAAAAACAGGGTTTTACGAATGTGCCTGTTTGTATGGCTGGATGTATGGATGTATGTATGTATGTATGTATGTATGTATGTATGTATGTATGTATGTATGTATGTATGTATATATGTATGTCTCTCTGTAAGCGCGATAACTTTTGAAGCCTATTTGAATAAAAAATTCAAAAAGTTAGCGCAGTTTGAATATTTATGAGACAACTTTTTTACAAAATTGAAAAATTCTCTGTACGGATATTCATAGCATTCAAAAAGACAAACAATTTATCCTAACTACTTTTTTCAAAAAATCCAAAATAACATAACAAAATAACAAAATAACAAAAGAACATTTTATGCAAACAATTTCACAGTATTTCAAAGATTCTCAATTATATGAATATATTTTCAAAACTTTCGGTTTCGTACCTAAAGAAGGGGCGGGAATGTGAAAATAAGACCATATGAACTCCCACGTAACACTACGCTGATGACCCCTCCCCACCCCCTCAGTAATAAAAGTTTCGTTGGACTGTTGTTGTAACTAGACTTTCGACCCTAGACGCTTGAAGAGACTCTTTTTGTAAATTATTAGGATATAATGCAATATGGAACTACAACTGCGATGTAGAACACGATGCTGTAGAAGATTCATTTGACAAACTCTGGGGACCAAAATTTAGGGATATAATTTAGAAGTCAAAAAACAGTCAAGCTGCTTGTAGGCCGCATGTGTAACTTTTAAATCGTAAAAATAAAATTGGAAATGAGGAAATTCAGTTTTTGAAAAAACGGCAGAACTTGTAATAAAATGTTTTACAACAAAATTTTTTTTTAAAGAATGTTTTTGAAACGAGAGTGAAGTCTACCTTTCTGTTTGTTACATATAATTTTCAAGGAGATGCTAACTTGCAATGTATCTTAAAAATTAGAATTAAAAAGAACTCTCTTAAGCAATTTAGAGTTATACCATTAATGAAAAAAAGTCAGAAAGGAATATTTTTGTCTTTAATCAATTGTTTTAATTATTTTTAACCTGGACATTTAACTCAAAATTCGTTTTTTTTGTGGTTAAAAATTAGATTTTTAAACTAAAAACTTTACTATTCCATTTTCAGTAGAAAACTTATCTTTTTTAGTTAAAAATTCATCTTTACTGGTTTAAAAGTTAACTGTTTTCTAAAACTTTCTTTTATTAGGCTTTAAAGCTAAACTCTTTTGCTAAAAAGTGGTCTTTTTAGGTAAAAAATTAATCTTATTTGTTAAAAATTAATCTATTTCTTTCTGGTTAAAAAATGATATTTTTTAATTTAAAAATCATATATATTGTTGAAAATGTATTCATTTTTTAAAAAATCCGTCTTTTGGTAGAAAATTAATCGTCGTTGTTGAAGATTTAGCCGCTTACTTAAAATTCAACTATATTGTTAAAATTGTCTTTTTTGACGAAAACTCAATAACTGTTTTGTAAAAAATTCTTCTTTTGGCTTGCGAATTCATCTTTAATGGTAGAAAAATTTACCACTTAATTTATTTTTACACCTCCAGTAATTATTATGTATGTATATAGATTTGTATTAAATAATTTATGCATTTATAAACATATTAAAATTGTTTTCTCAAGCAAATCACATAATTGATTGAACATTCGAGTATTTTGTTTAAAAAAATGCAACTGTTTTGGTTGAATTGTAATTTTCTTTGTTTGAAAATTCAACCAAATGTTTGAACATGCATCTTTATGCGTTTAAACTTCTAATACTTGGTTAAAATATCAACTAGTTTGCTTGAAAATGTATAAATTTTCTTAAACATTCTACTATTTTGTTAAAGTTACGTGGTTTGGTCAAAAACTTAACTGTTTTGTTAAAAAACTGGTCGTTTTGGAATAAAAAGTCATCTTTTACGATGGAAGATTTATCTTTCTGGTTGAAAATTAAATTTTTTATATTTTACCTTTTTGGCATGAAAATTTAACTGTTTGATTAAAAAATTATTTTTTTGAAATTCATCTATTTGAGTTGAAAATTTATCTTTTGTTAGAAAATTATTTTGGTTAAAAATTGAACTATTTTTAAAAAAAATACAATATATTCCGACTCGCAACGTTGAGAATTAAAAATGTTTTATATTCTAATCAGTATGGTATCTAAAAAATTTCATATTAAATAACTTATTCCGTTATATTGATCCCTTATTTTTGTGAAAAATCACCTTATCCCCCATGGTTTAAAAATATTTTAGACTGTGAAGTCTGATATTTTTATATTTATGATTATTCTTGATGCATCATCAAGACTTATAATTTAACAGAGGGTCATGTAGGGCCAGCTATATTGGCTGCAAGACCTTGTAGTTGGTGAGGAGGCTTAAGCGTGGGGGACATAGGCGTTAAACGGACTTTGGCCTGCATGCGTATGGATATGGATGAAAGAACCCCTATAAGCGGGCTCTCTAGGTTGGATCTGCGGCCTGCACAGCGACAAGGAAACAGTGGTGGCCACCCTCTTAATACAAGGGTGTAGAGTGATCGTGCCTCTGGCACTTTGGCACCTGGGGGTCACGAAAGTGTTTTAACGGTCTCTCTGGGACACCAGACGTCTTACCCGAGTAATTAGTCTTACCCTTGCATGCAGGCCGACCTTTTATATCCCTAGCCACTCGTGGGAACAAATATGGATCACGGTAAAAGTATCGAACAAGAAGAAGAAGAAATGGATGTGGCGGTGAGGGGAGAAGGGTTGGATCTTAACGGGTCTAAAATAACCCTTTCCTCCGAATCTGTCTCTCCAGAAAAGAAACTCAGGCGGCTATAGAAATGGAAGCAGCCAATCAGTCCGCCAATAAGAACAAACGCATCAACGGTTCCCTATGACGGAGATTGAAGAGACAAGCGCAGCGGGCTAGTGGAGTAGCTGCGGTACCTGGAACATCGGCGAGTACCACGCCGACAATCAGCACTAAGGTTTAGAAGCGGGGAAGGGGCTCTGATGACACCCCACCTTGGGAGAGGGGGGCTAAGCCTACGAAGATTCACAAGGCTTCCGGCCTAACCATTACCCAAATTAACTTGCATCACAGCAAGGAATCCTGGTTAGTACTAGGTGCTATTAGGGGTTCATGCAGGGGGGGGGGGGGTTGTTATACAGACCCCAAGGCGGCTAATACAAGGGCTTGCATTCTAGCGAAGGAAGTCAATGTCGTCCCGCTGCTTGAGCTGTGTTCCAGGGATTGAATGGTAATAGCTACGGATAATAAAGGCATAGAAAGGCTAGTCATGGAATTGACTTACTTTCCATATAACAGTGATAGCAATCCACGAATGGAGGTATATACACTGGTGGAATACTGCAAGGTGAGGGGTCTTCTTCTTCTGTTGGGGTGCGATGCTAACTTCCACCATACCTGGTGGGGCAGCACGAGCGTCAAATCGAGAATTAAAGATCTAGTGGAATACCAAATTACTGCTGATTTAGATACTCTTAATACGCTGTACTGGTAGTTTTACAGATTCCATAAAAAAGTGGAGAGTCTCAGATGAACCCACTCTGTCAGGTGACTCACAGATAGAGTTCGAGTTGGAATCTATTGTCCCCGTTCCTGGCCCTAAATGGACCAGAAATCCAAGAAGAACGGACTAGGTTCAGTTTTTCACGGAGCTAAGAAGTGCACTCAGGGATACTCAGACTGGAACGAGGATACCTTGGCTCTTCTGATCAAGGCACATTTTCCGCGCTTTACAAAAGTTAGTAGAAGAGAGGACGACACCTCCGAGGCAATTAAAGTCGCCTAGGGCCCGACTGAACCCGAAACGGCGGCCAACCAAGGAGTTTGTTACCCCACCCAGGGTTAGGTGGACCCTGACGTCCTTCATTCTTTACAATTCTCCTGGTCCAGATGGCATACATACAGTCTTCTTACAGAGGGCTGGAGTTGTTTTTATTTCGAAAGCAGGCAGGATCGGGTATAAATTCATCCACAAATTTTCGTCCGATTAGAATTACATCTTTCCTACTAAAAACTGAGGTAATGCTCGCGGACAGATATATCCCCAATAAGGTCTTGTCAAGTAGGCCTCGTTACAAGCAACAATATGCCTATAGAGCTGTTCACACGACGGAGACGGCCCTAAGCAGAGCAGTTTACCTATTCGAAGGACAACTAAAGCAGAAAGGCCTCGCGATTGGAACCTTTATGGACATTTAAGAAGCCTTTAACTACACCTCTAGAGAGGTGATCAGGGCAGCCATGATCGCACACGGTTTGACTCTGGCAGTCGTAGAATGGACCTGCCATATGTTGGCCAATAGGAACATAAGTAAGACTGAGGTTCATACCACTTTATGTGCGCAGAGAGATTTAAGGATTTCTATCATCCCTATGGATTAACTGCTTTATCTGCGCACGAGTCAAGGCCACCACGCTATAGGCTATGTAGACGATATACTGGTTATCGCGCGCCGCCAGCATCTGGATGCGGTCTTATGGAATAATGCAGCAAGCACTAAGAATAGTAGATTCTTGGTGTAAGAAGACTGTACTATAAGTCATCCCGTTTAAGATGGGTACAGTTGCATTCTCCAGAAGGTATAAGTAAAGGGCAAGCCAAATATATAGGAATCATCCTAGATTAGAAGCTTTTATAGAAATGGCACTTGGAAAATCAACGCAAGAAGCTAGTAGCAACTCTGGCTCTGTAGAAGAGCTATAGGGAAAAGCTGGGGCTTAAAACCGGAGACACTTATGTGGATCTTAACAGCGATCCTGCGACCCAGGCTTACCTATGCGGCGGTGGTCTGGTAAAGCAGGGCTTAACTCTCTACTGTGAAGGTTTGACTGGAAAGGATCAGGGGACTGATTTTGGCAGGCATCACTCCCTAGTGATGGAGTCAACTAGTTCTTAGATGGCTCCAGAAATAGAAAGAACGCAAGAGCCGGTGTATACAGTAGAAGGAATGGAATGGGCTGAACAATTGCGATGGGGTTCTATCCTAAAGTCAAAGGAGTATGAAAATAAAAGAAACATTCGTATCTGCTCAGACAGCAGGGCTGCTATTATGGCTACTGAATGGCACTACGACCACATCGCTACTATTTTGAGAGAGCTTCGAGGTTCTAAATAAGTTTACGTCAGAAAACTGAGTCTCTCTGCTTTGGATCGCTGGACATAGTGGAATCAAGTGCAATGAGATATCGGAAAGGCTAGCTAAACTAGACCTGAGCCAGTTGTAGGCATTTCCAGTTAGTTACTGAAGATATTTATAGTTGGCTGACCCAGGTAAATCAAAATGAGTGAAGTTTTGGTCTCTGGCTGTAGGCAGGCTAAAACACTCTTACGCTCGAAGCTAAACTCTCACCGTGCGAAGCAATTACTCAAGCTCGGGAGAAAGGAAGTCAAAGTCCTAACAGAAATGTTTATAAGACACGGAAAATTATCCGGTACCACATGCATAAGATAGGGCTTAAAGAAAGTCCCCTCTGTCGTCTATGCAAAGAGGTTAATTATACATCTACTCATATCCTTTGTCACTGCCCTGCGATTGCGGGGAGACGTGTAATACTCATAGGCAGTCTCTGCATTAATGAGTCTGAAATATCAGCAAATAACGTGGCAGCGGTCCTGTCCCTATAAAGAGGGTTATGGGGTAACGCTTAAGGCTTATAAGGGGACGTAACCATAATCATTAATGTGTAGAATTTTTGAATATAAAACTAAGTATCTGAAGAACAAATTTGGTCCACCACCATAAAATGTTCCTATTGAAATTTGAAAAAAGAACAAAATTTTCCAGAGAAGAATATACAAAAATTATTTTTTGACAAAAATAAAGGCAAAACAAATTTGTTTAAATATATATATATATATATCCATATACATTCGAGCAGGCAGGAACCGGAACGAAACCATAATGCTCTCTTTTTGACACCCGAGAATCAAATTAGGGTTAAAATAAAAATCCATCACAAACATACCTGAAATATCCGGTGAGGGTCAACAAGGAAACTGGTTATAAACATACTTGTAATATTCAACGTAAGTACATTAGAAATATTAAAATTAATATAAAATAAAGATTTATGAACACTCAGTGCTAAATATAATTAATTATACTAAAATAAGTCTTGTTTAACTTGTCTAAATCAGTCTTTAAATTAATAGATAAAGTCTTCCGTTTTTTAATGTAAAGCATTTCCATAGATTATCTCTTTCTCTCATTGCTTTCACTATCCAAAATTTCAACATTATACCAATCAAAGTCATGGTCAACGTCCATAAATTCCTGCATATGTCTGACAAGAATACTTTTTATAAGAGCGTCTCATAGAGGTCGGGCAATCGAAAAAGCTGGCCAAAATTAAAAAAAAATTATAATCAAGATTTGAACTGTTGTAGTCGATAAAGTAGTATCTTCTACGTTTGTTTCAGATAAAAAAGAAAAATTTGAGAGTCATATTCACGTCATGTTTCAGTGTCAACTTTACGTATTCTCCTGCTTCGTTAAAAGTTGCAACGTATGGTAAAGTGTGTGTCAGTGAACAAGTTCACAAAATCAGGTTGATTTAGCGATTTGCAATGCAACAAAGTGCATTTCATCCACTAAAGGTATGTACAATTCAAGTCAATAACTCCGAACACTCCATCTTATTAACATATTTTTATAAATTTATAATAATTTTGTGGGAAAATATGTAAGGTAAATTGCATTAAATTGTTTTAACATATGCCAAAAGAAAATTATTCTGTAATATTCTGTATAATGAAAACTTGCATAGTATCTGTAATACGTTTATCCGAAACTTCGTGAAAGAATTAGCTGCGGATAGCTGTGGATGAATGAGTATTAGACGTCATTGTATGGGACGTCGCATCGCATCATTGTTTTAGATGGTGGCCGAAGAGCGGAAAATAAGACTTCTTTAGTTCGAAATAACGTACAGCCCACAAATTTTGACATATTCGGACTAACAAAAAATCAACGAAATACTGATAAGATTTCTAAGAGATTTTGTGAGTCTGACTTTCAAATCAGGCTTTCAACCTTTTTTATAAATAAATATGAAGAAAGAATCTTCTAAGTATCAATTAGTAACATTAGTTAAAGATGCTTTAATATTGTATAATAGTTCAAGAAAATGTTTATAAACAAATTATTTGTCGAAAGAACGTTTTCTAGAATTTGTGATAATTTTAAGTTTTTTTAAGTTATATTGCAAGAAATTGAGATAAAACAATAACAAGATGAATAAATTTCATATTAAGATTATTATCGTCAATATGATACACAAATTCAATAAACAAATGCAATCATTCACGCATTTTTCAACAAAAAAATTGGTTTTTTTAACGTAACTTTATTTATTTAGAAACTTTATGATCATTTTAGAAAAATTCACATTTTTTGTTTTTCCATGTGATTTTTTCAAACAAATTTAATAAACAAATGCATCATTCAGGCATTTGTCAGCAGAAAAATTAGTTTTTTTAATGCCAGTTAGGAAGTTAATGGCGATTTCAACAATATTCATAATTATTTGATAATTTTATGATTTTTGAAAACAAATTTAATAAAGAAATGTATTAATGAGGCATTTTTCGACAGAATTCTTTATCTGTAAACTCTAAATTTGGTACTTTTTCTAAGTTCTGTAGTACTTGGGCCTTACTTTCAGATTTTCGAAAACCAATTTTGTCACATAGCGTGAGTACCGTTAGACTGGAATCTACTACCCTTGCGTAGCAGGATCCTTAGAGGTACCTACGACCAGTTAAACGCGCGACCGACATAGAGATCACTTCGACTCTCAGTGTAATCTTTTAGAAAATAGATTCTTGTGTTATTAAGTGCCTGTGTACTTAATGCCTAGACCCTCCTATCTCAATTTAATTAAAAGCTGCTTTCTCACTTTAATTGGTGATCACCAAGTGATCGCGAACGCGGTGGATTAGAAAAAACGCGAGTTATAAGTGTAAAGAGTGACTAGGAAAACACAATCACACAATCACCATAAATATACCGCCCTTCTAGCCGGAAAAAATATCTTTGTGGTTGCGGCAGCTTGAAGTGCAATTTTCTATCGTGAATATAACGAGAGATGCTACGAAATTTGGGTATGTGCTTGCCAATTTTCGAGCCCAAATACGTCAAGAAGGTCAAAGATGTGATGGAAAACCCTCCGAAAAGTGACAAATACGATTCCTTGAAAGCCGCGTTAATTAAAAGACTTTCCGATTCCAGTAGCATGCGCGTCAAAAAATTGCTCGAAGGAGAAGAAATTGGAGATCGCATACGATCTCAGTTCCTGCATCACCTACTGAATCTCGTGTATACATCAGTAAACGAAAACTTTTGCAAAATCTGTGGCTAACGCGCTTACCAGTCACTACGCAACATGTTATGGCCGGAATGAGGAATAAACCCACAACAGAGATGGCCGCAGTAGCAGACCGTGTACATGAAATTCGACCTGAAAAAGGCAGAACAGCTGCTGTGGCACAGGACAATCCTCTCACGACTCTAGAGGAAGAGTTGATACAGATCATAAAACCGGAGATAAATGCTATAAGCAAGCCAGAAAATCATCGTGGACAATCTCAGTTCCGTGGAAGTAGACACTGTCGATCTCGAAATCAAGCCCGGAACCGCCAACGCAGGGCAGACTTGGTCCTGTGTTGGTACCATTACAAATTCGCGGAAAAACTCGCAAGTGCCGCGAACCGTGCGCCTGGAATACGGGAAACGTGAACAACCATCATTGATAGCGGCGGTCAACGATGGTTTCCACAGTCGTCGTATGTTTGTGACTGATCAAGACAGTAAAGTTGATTTTCTGATAGAAACTGCCGCGGACGTCTGTGTTCATCCGCGAAAACGTGTTTAACGCCATTAGCAACTTCTTCTAAATTCTTCTATATTCTTCTAAATTCTCTAAATGGGACGTTGATGTACCCATACTCGAGATGCATTTTCTGGCACATCTTGGACTTCTTGTGGATGCGAAAAATAGACGCCTGCATCCGGCAAGTTTATTTCAGTCAGAACAATTAGTGGAAGGACAAACTACCATCGCATACTTGCTGAGTTTCCCGGCGTGACGAGACTGGCCGGATCCGAAAAAGAGACTGCCAATCACGACACCAAGCATTATATCAAAACAATTCCTGGGCCACCTGAATTTTGCAGACCTCGAGGATTCGCACCTGATCGCTTTAAGGAGGCGAAAACAGAATTCGACAGTATGATCCAGCAAGCGATTATTCGCCCCTCGAAGAGCCCGTGGGCATCGCCGTTGCATTTAGTAACAAAAAAGGACGGTGAACCGTGGCCCTGCGGAAATTATCGTGCGCTGAACGCACGAACTGTTCCAGATCGATATTTAGTGCTCCAAATCGAAGATTTTGCCAGGACGTTTGATGGATGTACTGTATTTTCGACGATAGATCTTGCAAGAGCTTTCAAACAAGTTCCTGTAGCACCAGAAGACGTAGGAAAACGGCAATCACTATGCCTTTCGGACTTTTTGAATTTACCCTCATGCTTTTTGGATTGAGCAATGCAGCGCAATCATTTCAGCGATTCGTGGATTTTGTCTTATGCGATTTAGATTTTTGTTATGCTTACATCGATAATATTTTAATCGCTTTTAAAAGTCATGCGGAGCACGAAGGGCATATACGTAGTTTGTTGAAAAGGCTACAAATATTCGGTTTGGTAGTTATATCAGGCAAAAGCGTTTCTAAGTCGAGCAAAGTAAAATTCTTAGGATACGTGGTCGATTCACGGGGTGCGGGACCAAATCAAGAGCGTCAGAACAATTGTGAACATCTGTAGACTATGCTCGTCTAACTACAGTTAAAGGCTTAAGACAATTTTTAGGATCGGAGAATTTTAAAGGTCGATTCATCCCCAATCCTGCGAAAGTTTAGCAACCGTTAAATAAACAACTCGGGGGTCCTAAAAACAATTATTCTATCATCGAATAGACCAGAGAGTTAGGAAACGTCTTCGACGAATTAAAAAACGCCTTAGCGAACACGGCGATGTTAGCTTATCCGCTTGTAGGAGCGCTTTTATCTATAAATGTAGATGCATCCGATTACGCAGTAGAAGCAGTTTTACAGCAACGCGTAAACGATGATTAGCAAACGCTAGCATTTTTTAATAAAACTTTATTGACGCCACAACGAAAGTACGAAGCATATAATCGCGAACTTTTTGCTATGTACACAGCTGTCAAGCGGTTCAGACACCTCGTAGAGGGTCGCGAAATCATAATATTCACAGATCACAAAACTCTTATTTTCACGTTCCAACAAGATTTGAAAAGATATGTTCTCGACAGTTTTGCTACTTAAACTACATTTCACTGGTAAGGGAGCTGTGTAGCGAGTATTATATTTTATCTGTAAACTCTAAATTGTTTACTTACTCTAAGTTCTGTAGAATTCTCAACTTTCTAACTCAGGATAGAAATTAGGGTTGAGTAGCAGATGTTCGCTAGCAGGGCAATAAGGCAATTAACTACAGATCTTGGGATTTACTTTCAGATTTTCTAAAACCAATTTTGTAACGTGGCGTAAGTACCGTTAGGCCTGAATCTACTACCCCTGTGTACCTTGAAAAGGACCCTCAGAGGTACCGACGACCAGTTAACCGTCCGACCGTCTTAGAGATCACTTCGACTCTCAGTGTAATGTATTAGAAAATATATTTTTGTGTTATAAAGTGCCTTATAGCCTTAGTGCCTTTTTTGTACTCAATGTCTAAACCCTTATATCTTAATTTAATTAGAAACTTCTTTCTCACTTCAAACTAAAGTCTTTTTCTGAAGAAGCCTTCGAATCGCTTGGTAAAATCGAAGCTTCAATTTCCGACTTGATTCGTAAGATTAATGACTCTAATAAAAGTGAAGTTAACAGTATTGACTCCAATTGGTCGAATAGTAGTTAAAGTTATAATATAATATGCATCTAGTGTATTGTGTATTTTGTCAGTAATTTGCATGTATCATATAATATAATTAGGCATAAGGACTGTTATAAAATTTTTAGAAAATCAAATTAATGTCTCTGAAAAACATTCTATTATAGTGAATAAACCATCTCAATTGATGATTCTTGATATAGTTTCGTGCTCAGCGACCTAAAAAATACAAATACATATATTGAAATTTGTCCGCCATACTGGATCCACCATTCGCAATTTCGAAAATATGGATTATCGTAATCAGCGACCTCGAAAACGTAAGTATACCGAGTTTTAAAAAAAAGTTTTAAAAAGATTAGTTACTTCTATGACCAAAAAGCTGTTTTTTATTATTCTTATCTATTTCATGGGTAAATTGGAGTTTTGGATGAAAACTATTCAAGTCATTGACAACTATATGCAACTTTGCTAGGTGAACATATAAAAAGGCATCATCAACGTACTGACAGTAAGAAGGCAATGCAAAAGCTAAGTACTTGAAAGCAAATACCTCCAAATCCTCCATAACAATTTCCGCTCAAATCGGAGAAATGTCTGAACTAATGAGAGTATCAGACCTTTGCCAATACGAAGATCAATTAAATTTAAACTAAATTGGGTTCACAATAAAACTATCCTTTTGATAAATTTCTTTTGACATAATCGACTGTCTGAATGCCTGCTTAACTAATTCAAGTAGTATGCTCGTAAACATTCCGACAACGTCCAAATAAATCATTGCATTGTCATCCGGAACCGTTTTTGGAATAATAATTTTTTTGAAATTTAAAGCTATTTTTAATATTATATTTTGAAGTCAAATCATAATATCTAGTAAGTTCTGAGTCTTCAGTAATAATATCAGTCCATCTTATATCTTTTCCTAAAAGCCCTTTCTTTCTCCAATTATTAGGCATCTTGAAAGTGTCTCTTTTTAATTGTTTTAACGGATTTTCATTTAATAAATCAAAATTATAGAGAAAGAAAACTTATTTTTATCAGGAAATTTATGGAAGTTTATGAAAAGGCTTTACAGTAAAAAACGAAAGAATTTATCTATTAATTTAAGGACTGATTTGAATAGGTTAAACAAAATTTATGCTGGAAGCATTATTTATGTTTAGCACCAAGTTTTCATCAATCTTTATTTTCTTTTACTATCTCTATTTCTAATGTCCTTATAAATTATATTTTAGGTATGTTTATAATCAGTTTGCCTTTTGACTCTCTGAATGTTTCAGCTACATTTGTAATGGGTTTTCATTTTGACCATCAATTGATTCTGTGGTGTCAGGAAGAGAGCATCGTGGTTTGGTTGCTGTTCCTGCCTGCTCGAATATTTTTTATTATTTTTATTTTATTCATTTTTTGCCTTGGTAAGGGTGGTTAGGTCACGTTTTTGCCGAAACCATGGTGATTATTTTTTAAATATGTTTTGTTATTGTGATTTGATAATAATAAAAATAACAAAAACGAAAGAAATAAAATTTAAAAAGAGAAGGAAGGGGATTTGTTTGGTTGCCCTCTCTTTGTTTCCTTATTTTTATTTTTAACCAAAAAAGAAATGTTTTGTTTTCTTTGCAGGAACATTTTTATCTTCATCAGGTTTTAAATATTAACATTTTATGGTGGTTGTCCAAATTTGGTCTTAGAATTCTTGTTTTTATTTTCGGGATTTCTGCACAATCATTTGATTATTAGACGTTAAATGGGATTTTAAGTTTGATTTTAATCTCCTTTAAATTTGTTTAATTCTGTTGTTGTTTAGATAGTGAAATATGTAATCAATTCTTATTTTATTATGAAAACATGTATCAAATCTTAACAATTTGTGACATAAAATTAATTATTTTCAATCAATTTTTATTTTAAATTATTGATTAATTTCTGTAGAGTAGTCTCCCCTAAGCGTGAAATCCGTCTTTAGCCAAAAGTCAATTTACTTTTAGGAAGGGGGGGGGGAGGCTACATTCATTAACGAGGCAGAACGGGGAGCTAAAAAATAGCCCAAAATTGGGAACGTAGTGTATGGGTGGCCTCTAAAGAGCGAGAAATTTATCTTTTAAGATTGAGATTTATTTTCCCGCATTACCTTATTGACCCAAAAGTGCTTCTTCGAGAACGCCGCTCTCAGTTGTCAAGTCAGACGTTTTCGACGCTATCACCTGAAGGGCACTTTCCAATATTCTTTCCTCAGTTTGTGTTCAGTCCTCAACAATTTTTATATTTCCAAGAATTTTATACGGAAGGGAAAAATTTTACTCTTCGCATGGTATTTCAAAGGAGCACGTTTCTATAAGGATTTTATTACCGACTTAGACTTAAGATGATTTTGGAAACTTTTACCACTCTAATACGTCTAGCTACACTTAGGTAAAATGACCATATTTGAAATGCTAAAAAACAGGACGTTAAGTGGTTAAGCGGGGGGGGGGGGATTCAAAATGCTTA
>JAAAKG020079700.1:0-16856 GCA_010014905.2 Druon quercuslanigerum | reverse complement strand
TGATGATTAACAAATAATATTTCATAAATTATAATTCTAAGAAATTAAAAAATATAAATTTTATAATTTTAGAATAAAATTTTTTTTCTTTTTTGGATTCTTAGTGACAAATGTACCTCTCATAGCGGGACACATGGCCCAAGTTTTTGCACATGATCTGCTTGTGAATTGTCCCAAGATTGCTTCCAAATAGTAAAATGGTTTTCCAACAAAAATTAGAATAATAATATAAGGTATGAGAAAAGCCCCCCCTCCGTTTTCCAAAGCTGTGAAGGGAAATCTCCAAATATTGCCAAGTCCAACTGAAGTGGCTATGCAAGCCATAAGAAATTCCAAACCTCCTCCCCATTGTTCTTTTTCTGTCTCATTCAACTAATAAAGAGAAGAGTTAATTTAATCTTTAAAAATATCATTAATAATTCCATTTTTTATGTAAAGAAAAGAAATTTTATTTGGCAATCTTTGTGCTCATAATAATCTGTTAATACTTTCACAAAGATGAGATCTTTTCAACGTCCTACGTTCTTTTCATAAAAAATGTATAATCTACTTTCATTATCATTGTATTAATGGAACTGCAAGTCTTATTTTCATTCTTTATATTAAACAATATAATTAGAAAAACAATGTAAAATTACAGTAGACATTCAAAATTAAAATATTCCACATAAAAAAATTTCACAAGAGCAAGTAAAATTTGACAGATTCATTGTTGAATTTTTAAAAACTTTTATATGCAATAAAATGTACAATAAAAGACTATAATTCCCAAACTATTAAATTTTTTTCTATTTCAAATGCTTTTCTAAATTATTTGATTCTCAGTACTCTTAAATTTCAAAATTGCTCAAATTTTAATTTTTTTATTTGGATATTATTAAATTTTAAGGGATTTTAAATATGAACCTTTCATCTGCATATTGAGCCAATACATTTTTTATTTGGTAAAAACATGGTTCAACTTTGTTTTGATATTTTAAATTAGATGCAATTGTTGAAAAAAAAACAAAGAAGGAACACCCTGATCGACTTGAAATAAAGATTTGAATTGTAACACTGTATATTTTTAAATTTTCAACGTTCTGAATTAAAAAATGAATTTAAGTTCGAAGCTTTCAAAATTGAATAATTTAAATCACTGGAATTTTAAGAATTTTAAAGGACTCAATAGCTTATTTTGGTAATAAATTATTAGCATAATATTCTCAATTCGCTAATTACTGAATTTCCAGATAAGGGTGTAACTTTTCCACGTGAGTCAGGGAATTTTGATTGATTCTCGGGATCACTTCTTGATTTTTCACTGTATTTTCCATTCGATGAAAATTCGTCGCCATTAAACGCATCGTTTGTGCGTTCACCTTGCGTCTAAGAATAAAATAAAAAATTTAAATTTAACAGCATGTCTGAATATCTAAATATAGTTTTAAAAATAAGTGCATTAAGTGTTGTAAATTTTGCCGAGAAAAAATATAAAGAAATTAACATACAACTGAAAAAGCATTTTGCGCACTTGCGTATCCTCCTAGCAACCAAAATTTATCTTACATGTGTTCTGTTGTCGAGTTCAAAGTCACCCATTGAAGTCAATTTTTTTTACACACTAAATATTAATACTGCACTTGTTTTGCAGAAAAATCACAGTCACGTTTTTTAGAGAAACTCCTTATGATAAATATAATTGTGTAAATAATACTGATCTATTACACTGGCAAAATTAAAATTCTCACTTGTAAATTAAAATGCTTTAAATCAACAGAAAGTTAAATATTTTTCGAAATATTAATTGATTCGTATAGAAAATTTTCTTTTAAAATTCTCTGGTTTCAAATCCTCATCCATTTTTTCATCGTCGTAATGTAAAAAATTTGGATAATCGTATGAGAGTTTTTTGATTTTTAGAAATTTGATTTTTTAGAGCAAGGAGGTACAAGAAGGTATGAGGTGTACTGCTCACGACTAAATATCAACTACTCATGCTCGATTAACATTGTTGCACATTGCACATCCGTATCCTTTCTTGAGAAGAGACTATACATATATAAACGCTCACACGCTTATCATATGCGAAAAATTGTATTTTACTATACACTTAGATTCTCGTTATACGTAGCATCACTTAAATACTATTTTGATGATAATTATAGAGGATTATCGCAAGTAATTTTTTATTCGAATCATAGAAGAAGTGTTAATAGGGTTGATAGCAAGGCATGATAGTTTATATGCCTAAGAATCTAAACAAAACGTGATCCGAAAACAATTAAAGATTGTATCAACATGCTGATTGTCTCAACCTTGCAAGCATTTTTTATACAATCTCATAATTGAGATTTTCTAGAATTTTACATAATTTAGGTCAGTTTTTCTATTTTTAATAAGCAAATATTACGCTCTTTAAATAATACGAACAGTAGTAAAAAATGTATTCACAATCACAGTTTTCCCGGTCAAAAATCAAATTTTTCCCGATTGACTTTTAAGCTTTTATATTAATAATTAATAATTATTTAATGTTAATATCTTTAATCCATAGATTTTGAAAAGAAATATACATTGTGTAAAAGTGTAAAAGTGATTTCAGACATCAGAGCCCAAAATGCTCTCAAAACATGGAAAATAAAGTGATTTTTCAATAAAAGAGTGGAATTTTCAATAAAAAAGATAATTTTCACACCCAAAAAGACCAATTTGCAATAAAAGAGTTAAGTTTTCTAGCTATAATGTCGAATGTTTCAGAAACAGTTTGACTTTCGAATCCGAAAAGATGAATTTTCAAAAAAAAGTTAATTTTCAACTAAGAAAGACAAATTTTCATATAAAAAGTTGGATTTATATCAAATAGTTATTCAATTTGCAAGCAAAAAAGTTGAATTTTTAACAAAATGATCAAATATTTAAACAAAATAGATTAAAATTAAACCAAAAAGTGTTGCCTTATTAAACAAAAAGTTGAATCTTTAAAAGACAAGATGACTTTTTAACCAAAAGCGATGCATTTTCAATTCAAAACAATGTAAGTTCTATCCAAAAAGACAAAATATTAAATAAAACAGTTGAATTTTACCAAGAATGATGACTTTAACAAAAATAGTTTTATTTTTAATCCAATGATAAAATTTTTAAACGGAATAGATTAAACCATAACAAACCAAAAAGTGTTGCATTTTTAACTAAATAGTTGAATTTTCAAGACAAAAGATGAATCTTAGAAGACAGTTAAATCTTCAAACAAACAGATGAATTTTCGACAAAAAATGATATATTTTCAATCCGAAAGGACGAATTTTCTTTTTAATCAGTTAAATGTTCATTAAAAACCGTTTATTTTTCGATAAACAAATATTTCTTTTTAATAAAATATTTGAATTTTCAACTAACTAATAAAATGATCAGATTTTTAACTAAAAGAGATGAATTCTCAACTAAAAATATAATAGGAAACCTTTCAATAACAAAAATTAGATTTAACCTAAAATAGTAGTATTTTCTTAATGGTTTGTATTAATTGAGTTCTCATTTAAGTGAAAAAAGGAAATTTTCTTGAAAATCGGAAATTTTTCGGATTTTTTTTACTCTTGCAATAAATATTGTCCCTATCTTTAAACAATTGTGTTTGGAATTGTACTTAAGTTTCAAAATAGAGGTTGTAATATCTAATTTCATTTTTTAAGGAAGATAAACATGAAATAAAAATTTGAAAACTGAAACCATACCTTCAGTGTTATGTAAGTCGGCTTTTATGGAACAGTCTCAAGAATCAAGTAGTATTTTTTCCAACAAAGATTAGCAGTTCATAAAAGCATAAAAGCTTTTTCTTCGACGCAAGTACAGATAAAATGTCTGCGTGAAGGAATTAAGGTAGACAAATTTATCTTCTTTATCGCGATAACGAGTAAAAAAGTGTCATCTATGTTTATTAAAATATTATATTGAATGAGTTACAGTTTTTTTTTAATATCACAATAGACGAATTATTAAAATGATTAAAGTATAACATCATATTTTGTTCAGAATTGTAAAGATAATTTGAATGGACATTGTAAATTCAATGTCAACCATAATCGATCAATATTAGCATTCCAGGCAGAGAGAGCGAGAGTGGACAAATAATAATCTTATGAGTCTGATGTATCACCTTTCACCTAGGTAATAACATAATCATACATAACCCAGCAAATCAAACAATTCATTTGTCTTTTCTGATGATATCAATATCAGGAAATTATATTTTTTATCGAATTTTCAAAAATAACAAGTATTATCAAATTTTGAAAAAAATACTTTATCGTTTCCCAAAATTCCAGTCTGATAAATTCATTATGTAAATAAATATAAAATTATATTTCTTTAATTAACCTTATTTTTAACATCAATGAATGTATCAGTAGAGTGGACCAAAAATGCATTGGAATTTTTTTTCTTTATGGGGACACTCCAGATATTTGTTCGAATCCACACAAAAAGTTTAACACGTATTTCCCATAATAAAAAAGGACGTTTTTGTAAGTATTTTTCAGAATCCTCAATATTATCTCAATCGAGTTGAAACTTAACATTTCTCTTCACAATTAGCCATAAAATACGATTAAAATATCGGTTTTCAACTACCAACAGCACAAGTCTGTTTTATAGTGTCTCAAAAAACCCCATAAGTGAAAAAATGGGTTTTGCGAGTTTTTGGCGCTATAATTATGACTTTTTTTGCAGTCTTTCTCATGAAAATTGCTTCTAGCACATAAAAGACCATTTCATACTGATTTGACACGTTCACATACATTGTCCAAACAATTTATTCTTGTTTTTAGCCATTGTCTCATACACTGAAAAAAAAAAGATTTTGAATATAAAAATCCTTTATTTATTTAAATGGTCGTACTGAATATATCTAATCATGCATTTCTTCAATCCAAAGAAATCGCTTAATTGTATGAAAAATAAGAAATTATTGAAGCAAATAAATAATTACTTGATCCTGCGATATATTATTTGAGCGAATGGACGATGTTTTTGGCGCTAATTATGACTTTTCTTGCTATTTTTTGTAATGACAATTGTTTCTGGTACATAAAGGAGCATTTGATACTGATAATTAGATGTTCACATAAATTTGTTTAAACAATTAATTTTTTTAAGCAATTTTCTAATAAAATGGAGTTAGAAAGACGGTTTTTTTTTAATTTTCCACTTGCTGTCCAATTTTCAATTAGAGGGAAGTGATAGTTTATCAATGTTAACAGACGTGATTGTTGAAACAATTTATTATTATTTTTCATAATATTTTTTTAGAAAAATGCTACAAAATTGACGTTAAAAAAAATTCCCTTTGAGTATGTTTGTTTGTATGTATATTTAACCTCTCCCTTTTACGGGTTTGAGGGCCTCCGCTCCCTGTACATATATTTACACTTCCATCTTTCTCTAAAGTATGTTAAGCTGACGTAAGCACATGTTCGAATCGAGTTAATACCTATTTCATAATTAACGGCTCATTTAAGGCTAATTTAATGCCCTATTGCCAAATTTAATGTTCCACCATTTTTTCCAAAAACCGGAGGTTACGCTAGCGTAAAGTTAAACTGACGGAACCCCATATGAAATAAGCGTTCAATCGAGTTCTAGCCTATCACATAATTAGGGGCTCATTTATGACTCTCCAAACCCACAAAAACATTTTTTCTAAAAGCCATCCCTAAAACTCAAAAACCACCTTGAATACAAATTCTAGACAAATTGTAAATCTGTCCATATCATAATTAAGGGCTCATTTAAGGCTCCATTAGTGCCCTATTGCCGAATTTAATGCTCCACTTTTTTTTTAAAAAACCGGGGGTTATGCGAGCTTAAAGTTAAGCTAACGGAACCCCTTGTGAAATAAACATTCAATCGAGTCTATCGAGCCTATTACATAAATAAGGGCTCATTTAAAACTCTCCAAAACTACAAAAACATTTTTCTAAAAGCCACTATTAACACTCAAAAACCACCCTGAATACAAATTATGAACAATTTTAAAATTTGTCCATATCATAATTAAGGGCTCATTTAAGCTAGAATGACCGCCGGGTTTTTTGTTTAAATAAAGAGCATTAAATTTGGCAATAGGGTATTAAATTAGCCCTAACTGAGCTCTAAATTCCCTATAGGTTTTTAGTTAATTTTTTAAATATGGTCCTGCCAGCTTAATGGACCTGCTATACAAAGATGTGTTATGTCCTTTACGTCAGCTAAACATACCTCACCTAATACATTGACAATTGGTTATTTTCCTAATATATTTTCCTAATTATTTTCTTAAAATATGAAGTAAGTCGACAAAAGTCCACGTCTGAACTCAAAGGGGGGAGGGGGTAAGAAGTGATTTCCTTCTACAACATAATTAAAAGCTTTTTGTGCGGATCTCCTAAACTACTCGTAGAAAAAAAAACTTTATTATCTGATATTTTGAGCCGACACTTCTTTCATTCCTTATATTCCGTGCCGTTCTATTTATAAAATCATATTTTTTTAACTGTTTCGATTAATACTATAAGCAAATGATATCGTCGATGTTGCAAGGCACTCATATCTACGAATTTAGACGTGATTATGACCGAATTGCCCTTTTGCCAGGGTAGCACAAAGCTTTCGGCATTTCTAAAATAGACTATTCAATTATGCATGTGAAGTTCCAGAGGAATTTTTCTTATGTCTTGAAATCAGTGAAAATGTGCTCTGTGCCTGGAAGAAAGCCTGGGAAATGGGAAATTAAAAAGTAAAAACGATGGGGTTTGGCAAAAACTCTATGCGGATTTAAGAGGGGAACTTAGTGCAAAAACACTATTGACAAATTTTAAAATTTTCCATAATTTGTGTTCAGGGTGGTTTTTGAGTGTTAGGGGTGGCTTTTAGAAAAAATGTTTTTGCGGTTTTGGAGATCCTTAAATGAGCCCTTAATTATGTGATAGGCTAGAACTCGATTGAACGTGTATTTAACATAGGGTTCCGCCAGCTTAAAGTTAAGCTAGCGTAATCCCGGGTTTTTTAAAAAATAGTGGAGCACAAAATTTGGCAATAGGACACTTAATAAGCATTAAATGAGCCCTTAATTATATGATAGCTTAGAGCTCGATTCATCGTTTATTTCACGTAGGATTCCGTCAGCTAAACGTTAAGCTAGCGCGACCCCCGTTTTTTTTAAAATAGTGGAGCATTAAATTTGGTAATAGGGCATTAAATTAGCCTTTAATGAGCCCTTATTTATGAAAAAGGTTTCAATTCGATTCGAACATGTGGTTACGTCAGCTTAGCATACCTGTCTAACTTAAATACTACTTATATGCTACTATTTCGCTTTACGTAGTATAAACAAAAGTAATATTATTTCTAAAAAATGAGCGTTCTTTCATGGCTTCCGTTTCCTCTTACCATAAAAATGCATTTTACACGAAATTGAAAACAAATTTTTGCTTCTTACTGTCCTTTCTCAGTATCCACATACTCTACATATATTCTACTCCATTTTTCTTCCTTTTTTATTTTTTGTGTATATTCTGGTTCCGTCAACCCTTTTAACATCATATACCATCTATTGTAATTCGAATCCATTATCTTTGTCGACCTCTCTTGTCCTTGCTTTACTAAAAGCTCTAACTCTATGTCATGCCATTCCATAACCCCTTCTCGTATATTGCAAACAAGTATCATTTTTCTCCTTTCTTCCTCCCATTTTGAATTTCCCAAATTGCCTCTAGCCTCATTGTTCCGAATTTCGCCCAAACATGCTAGTGTTATTCTGCTTCCCTCTTCCCTTTCTAGCTTCTTTTCCAACCTCCAAGCTCTCTTAATGTGTCTAGTAACCATTTTTCCCTCCCGAATTCTTCCCTTAACATGTATCCTGAGCAAATCCAGCTAACCCCCATTACCCATCTTAACAATCGCCGCATGCTCTCAACTTTCCTATGTTTCTTCCATCCCCAGATCTCCCCTTCATAACTCAACACCGCCCAGACCAACGCATAAAACAACCAGACTCTCATTTTCCAATCGTCATTGAACCTTCTGTTCCCTATACCCCATACTTGGCCCATCACTTTACTCGCACATTCAATTCTTTTTCTCACCTACAGCTCGTTTCCCCCTTCTGTCTCAAACCAAAAACTTAGGAGACAGAACTCCTCTACAACTTCCACTTTTTGTCTGCTTATTTTCCAAACGTAATTTATTTTTCCCTTTTTATTTCTAAAACACAACACCTTTGTCTTATCTACGTTAACCTTCAAATTTTTTGCTCCCACATACTCTTCGAAGATTCTCATCATTAGGTTCATCCCCTTCTAATCATCAGCTAACAGAACTACATCGTCCGCGTATGCTAGAGAGTATAGTTTGCTATTTCCCAAAACCGTTCCTCCTTTCCCATTCACCTTTAGCTATCCTCTAAGTCTGCCAGTAGCATATTAAATAGTAGCGGAAGGAACGGGCACCTTTGCCTTAGACCTATCTCTACCCAGAAAACTTGCCCTTTTTTCTTTCCAATCTTCACCCTAATCCTAGTTTCATTAAAAATATCTCCTCTATTTCATTGCCTACCATAACACTTTTCTGTTCACTGAGTCATACGCTGCTTTGAAATCTACGAACAAGGCGACTAGTTTCCCTTTCTTTCTTCCTAAATTTCTGTTAACTAAGTAGTTAAGTACGTAGATGTTGTCTATAGTTTCCATCCCTTTTCTAAATCTCGTATGATTGTGTGGGATACTTTCCTTTTGTTCTACCTGACTCTCCAATATTTTTCTTAAAATTTTTGCATATATGTTATAGCCGACTCGCATGAGAGTGATCTCTTTGCATTCCTCTACCTTCTTTCTTTTCTCATTCTTGAAAAGCGGTACCACCAGTCCTGTCATCCACTCTTCCGGCCATTCATCATCTTTCCAGGCCTTGTTGCAGATCTTCCACATCCCATCCCTAATACCTGCTCCTCCATACTTAATCGCTTCGTTCTCCATCCCATCTTCCCTGTCGACTTGTTTCTTTTTGGCCTATCTAGTGCCTCATCCACTTTTTTCTTTTATTTCCTTTCGTCTCTTCTCCTTGGAATATCCTTCTCTTTACCCTTTGCTCTTATTTTTCTCTCCCCCTTATAGACCATTGAAATAATCCGTCCATTCCTCCATTTCTATTTCTTCATTTACATGCTTTCTTTTCCCTCTACCCCTATTTATCTCATCCCACACAATACCTTCTTTTGTCGCTTTTTCTACTTCTGCCATATATTCATCTTTCCCCCTTTGTCTTTTGCTTTTCAGAATTTTCTCATGTTCTCTTTTTCTCCTGTTATTGTTATACTCCTCCTTTTTCAATTCCCCTTTTCTCCATTTTCTTACACACTCTTTCATCCTCTCTTTTCTCTCCCAGCATTTCTTGTCCCACCAGCCTCTTTTTACTCTTACTCTTTCTTCTTTAGTACCTTGCTCATCCTTTACCTTCTCAATCAACCCCTTTAACCTTTCAATTAACGAGTCTACTCCCTCCTCTTTTTCACACCTAACCTTCTCCTTTTCCATCTTTTGTTTAATCTCTTTTAATTTATCTACCCCTCATATTCCCATTTTCGTGTTCCTTTCTCCCCCTATTTCCTTTCTCGCTCTGCCGCGCTTATTGATGCCTCCTTTTAGCGTGACTATGACAGAGACGTGCTCGGACCCTAAATCATTTCCCACCTTCATACTCCCTATCATATTCCGCATTCTTTCTTCAGCTAAGAGTTAGTCTATTACTGTTGTTCCCTTTCATATGAAATTGGTCTCCCCTTCCTCATCTCCTTTTATGTTTCCATTATTTATAAACCGTCCTGTTTCTCCTATCACGTCTAGTAACTTCCTCCCCTCCCTATCTCTCTCCCTATCTTTGGAGTTCCTTATATATGCTTCCTTGTACTCATCTCAAATCCCACCCTTCCCTGTTCGCTAGTCCATGCATTTAAGTCTACTCCTATTAAAACCAATTCTTCCTTCTTTTCCTCCATCCACTTCCTTATTACCGTTGAGCCTTCCTCTTCCCCTCTTCTTCTATATACACAAACCACCGCTATTTTGACTTTCCCAGCTGTATTCGTTCTTACCATTGTTCTATCCTATCCTCACTATCCCCATCTTTTCTACCTTTTACTGCTAATTCTTTTCTCACCCCTGATACCATGCCGCCCATTCCTCTCTCTCTGTAACGTATTCTTTTCTTGCTTCTTGCATTGGCAACAGATAACCTTTTGGGCAACTGCCTTTTTATCCTACAGATAAATCCTACAGATTTGCTAGACGAAGACCTGTAGCAATCATCAACGAGGACGAACTCTTCGAGGACCACGGAGTTATTTATCCTATTGAGAGAGAAAATCCGAGAAAAGAGAATAACAAATTTTATCAGAATGAAAAAAGTTCGAAGTATAGTCAGCGAAACTTGAGAATATAGTTTTTTATTTATATCATTTTTATTCTTTCATAGTTGAATTTAAACCAAAAATATAAACTTTAAAACAACAAATTTAAGATTTCTGTTTCCGGCATGAAAGTGCAAGGTAGCGGGAATTGTGGATGCTGAGTTTTTCCGATAATTGTGGTGACATTTGTGGTGAGTGAATTGTGCAAGTGTATAGAAGGGTTTGGATGAAAGAGATTGTCTGAAGGATTGTGAAATTGAAAAAAGGATAATGATATTTTTGAGGATTGAGACAGATTTGTGTGAAAGTTGAGGTTAGGTTGTTTTGCGATTTGTGACAGGATGGGCGGACTGGGTTGATCGGGTTAGTACTAACAGGGTTGGGTCGAGACGGAGAAACACAAGACAGGTACCAGAAGGTGACGATAGATAGAGGCAGAGAAGGATAGCGGGCGGGAACGTTTGAAATACGATCCATGGATAGCGCAGTGTAACATCGAGAAAAAATCAGATTTAGAGCAGGAAGTGTTTAGGGCACAAAAAGAGGAGATCAAAGAAATGAAGGCAAGGGGGAAGTACAAGAAAACTATATAAAAGGAGAGATTAAGAGAAAAAACCGTAGGATCGATTGAGGCTTTTATCAAAACGAAGAGTGGGGAGAGGGGAAGCAGTGAAGAGAAGGACGATTTAGGTTTTAACTTAAAATATCCAAAAATGTTTACGTGGCCGCCGGAAAAGAAGAGTTTGGTAGAGAAGAGTGAGAATAGTAAGGGGACTGAAGGAAACGGAGATGAAACCGAAGAACAGAGGAAAGAGGAAAGACTACAAGAAATTGGCGAAGTCATGACAGAAGTAATGGGCATTTATGAAGAAAAGCAGGAAAAAAGGGGAGAGGAATTAAGGAAAGAAATTAGGCGGAAAATGGTTAAACTTAGGAAAGAAATTACAAAATGGGAAGAAATTAGGGAAAAGTTATAAAAGAGGATGCAGTCATTGGCACAAAAACTAGAGAAGCAGGAGGATAATAATAAAAGGGTATATGAGATGCAAGGTCGGACTAGGAAGATAGAAAGCTCAAACCGGGATCTTAGTGAGCGCGTGAGTGGGAATATGGAGAATGAAAGACTAAGAAAAATAGAACAAAGAATAGAAAAAAAGAGAGGGAAGAAAGAAAATGAAATATAGTGACAAAGGGTATAAGATTAGAGGGAAAGAAGATGCAGGAAGGAGTGAAAGAAATACAAAAAGGATTAATGCAAAAGTAGAGATAAAGGAAGTGCAAAGTATAGGAAGGGAAGAGCGAAGAGGGGAGAGAATGGTACTGGTGAAACAAAAGAAATGGGAACATAAGAGGGAAGTAATGGCGAAGAAGAGGATGTTATATGGAAGCTCGGAGAGTATATAGGATGATTTTACATGAGTAGAAAAGAGGATGCAATATAAGTTAAGGAAAATAGCGAAAGAGGAAAGAAAAGAGGGAAGAATAACATGGTTTAAATATAGGAGGATATAAATAGATGGAGTATAGTGGGATTGGGATGAACAAAGGGAAAAGTTAGTAATAAATGAGGGGCAGGGAAACTAGGAGAGGAAGGAACGGGAGGTAAGAAAATAAGCAGTAGTAAGAGGCAAAAAGAGACAAAAAACGAATGTAGGGAAGAATAGAGGATATGTTACTATAATATAGCAGGATTGGAGAGAAAGGATGGGGAATTTATGAGAAATTAGACACAATAGGATATTGTAATAATGATGAAGACGTGTCTAGATGCAAAGGGATGGGAAAGAGTAAGGGGAAGATTACCAAGATGATACAAATGGCAATGTTAAAATGCAAAGAGGAAAAATAAAAAGGGCAGATCACTGGGAGGTATGGTGATAAGAGTGAGAAATGAATGTATAACAGGGAAAGACAAGAAAGAACAAAAAGAAGAAGTATTAGTAGAAGAGGTAAAGATGGGAGGAGAGAAGTTGAAGATAGTGAGGGTTTATGTGAACGGAGATATGCAGGGGAGTTAAAAGAAATGATGGAAGAAAATAAAGAAGATATTAGACTAATAAAAGGTGGGGATTTCAATGAAAGAACAGGAAATAGAGGAGGCAGGAAATGGGGAGAAGAGGGAGGAAGAAAATCAAAAGATAAAGTACTGAATGGGGAGGGAAAGAAGTTGTTAAAGAGCTTGGAGGAGTTAGGATGGTTTATCTGAAACGAAAATATAGAGAGATATGAGGAAGGAGAATATACACGGTCATGAGGAGGAAGGGGAACGTTAATTGATTATGTGATGGTGGATAATGAGGTAAGAGAGAAGGGCAAGAGATTAGAGGTAGGTGATTATATTGATTCAGATCACTTTCCATTAATAGTGACATTAGAGGGAGAAAAAAGTAATAGTAATGTGCATAATAAACGGGGCAAAGGTAAAGAGTGTAGGAAAAGAAGATTATTCAAAGCAAGGAAAAAAACAGTTCAGAGAAAAGGTTAGAAATATAAAAATGGGAGAGGATAACGTGGACGGGGAGATGGAAAAAATGATAGAAGAAGTAAAAAGAGGATTAGAGTCCACAAACAAAAATGAAGTTAGTAAAGAGAGGAATAGAAGTAGATGGGATGAGGAGTGTAAAGAGAAAAGGAAGGAGGTCAGAAATAAATTAAGATAGTGGAGAGATGAAAAAAGTAATGGGGAAGAATATAGGAGAAAAAAGAAAGAGTATTCTGAGTTGTGTGATAAAAAGGAAAAGAAAGAGAATAAAAGGTTTGAGGGATAAGCGGAGAAGGCTAGGACGAAAGAAAGAGGTATGGAAGGTAGTAAATAGAGGAATAGGAAGAAGAAAAAGAGTAAACCAAGATATTAAAATGGTAGAATCCAAAAAATAATTTTTGGATTTGCCAGGAAGAGTACCCTAGGCTTTGACCCCACTACCGACTTTTTACAAAATGTTGACATTAAATGTAACCTATTTAATAAGTGTGTTTCAATTTAGCAATGGCTATAAATTCTAGAGAAAAAAACATTCAACCCAAATCGTTTAATATGGGAACACTTACATGCCTTTTCAGTCCAGAGTACTCCATTTTTTATGTTCTTATGAATCAAACTTATAATAAAGCATACATACTTTAGGATTATTATGTAAAATGAACGTAATAACCTCCTAATCTTTTCTCCTACATGTTTCCTCAACTATCAAATTTTGACGTTGCCTTCTTGGAACAGATTCGATTTTCTAAACCAATCAGATATGAGGGTAAACCAAGGGGAGAAAGATTTTTTATGTGGTGGGGGAACTCACATAACGTGAATCCCAGTCCCAGCCTCTCGCGATAAGTGGGAGTGTACTGTAATAGAAATATGGGGGATGATTGAGGAATCAAAATACAATAAATGGTATAAGATGATAAAAAAGCAAGGTTTACCAAAGTATTTAGAGAAGGGATGGGGAGAGAGAGGCGGTATTGGGAAAAGGAAGTAAACAGAAAGTGTAGAATATGTGAATGGGAGGGAAGGATGTAGAAGAGGAATGGACGATAAAGGAAGCTGGCAAGAGAATATGGTTAAGATTCTAGGGGAGGATGGATTAGGAGAAGATGGGATGAAGCAGTTGGTGGGTACTAGGAGAGCGAATGAGAGTGAATGAAAGAATACAAATTATTTTTAAAAAGAATGGATGACATTACATTTTGAACCCAAAAATATGATTTTGTAACAAAAAAGTTAATTTTACACCCAAAAGTTAAATTTTCATAAAAATAGTTTTATTTTGAACCAACAAAATTAATTCTTAACCGAAAAATTTTATTTTTTACCCATTTAGTACATTTCATGATAACTTTTTTTACATTATTCTTTTTCTTCGTTTTTAAGAAACATAAGCTTTTTCCTCGTTTTCTCGTTTTTTATTAATAGAACCCAATAGTTTGTTGAAAATTCTACTATGATACTTTTGATTTATAATTCCTGTCGTTTGTTTAAAAATTGTAGTACTTGGTCCCCTTAGTTGTAAGTTCACCTATTCCATTTTTTGAACATTTGTTTAAGATTCATCATTTTAATAAATGTGAAGATTTCATTAAAAATTACTTTTTTTTCTTATTGGTTGAGAATTAATTTTTAAACTCAAAGAATTTTCAACCAATTAGTTTAATTTCTAATCAAAGGATGAATTTTCAACTGAAATGATCTATCTTCTACAAAAGCAGAAGTACGACTTTCAACCTATTAGATGGTTTCTTAACAAGAAAAGATAAACACTCGACGAAAACTGTAATAGTTGATATTTCAACCGAAACAGATTAATTTTCAATAAAATAGTTGCATTTTTTACCAAAAAAGATGAAATCTTGTTCTTGTTATTGAATGTTCTACAAAAAAGTGAACGTTTCAACCCGAAAATATAAATTCTCATAAAAAATGTTAACTTTCCATTAAAAATTTTACTTTTCCACCAAAATAGTTGAATTTTTAACTAAAAAGGATGACTTTTTAACAAAATTATGGAATTTCCAACAACAGAAATAAATTTAATATTAAAAAATACAGTTATTTAATAAACATAGTGTTATAATGCCCTGAAAGCTCAGTTACCTCCAAAATAAAAACATTATGCTGCAATCAAACCTAAAATATAAATCATGCTAAAATCCATACTAGCTTAACGTAGATTTAGCCGCTCCGTTATGGATATTAAATTAATTTTGTAATCATCAAGCAACGCCGAACAAGAGAAAGATTATTCTGGAAAAAAGCGAAACTATCCGAAAAGGTGGAATAGTTTTAAGGAGAATAAAAAAACTCAGAAGCATAGTGACGAAAACGCGTAAATATAATTTATGTTGACTGAATCACTTTTTATTACAATTAGATATTAAAATTTTTTATTTTGCAGCAGTCCAGAGCTTGAGGAAGACACGGTTCCTTTCACGAAAATACCTAAAAGTAAATCACATCCGAAAGTTGATACGTGGACCAAAAATAGCTACACAAAATTATACGAGGATGAAAAACTTTTATCGTGAGTATAAAATTTATACTATAAGAGGGTGGACGCTGGACCAGGAAATGACAATGAATTTCTTTTTTCCGGAATTTTACCAATTTTGAGAAGAGAAATCTACCTAAACACATGAAATAATTCCATTTGAAATCAATTTTATTTGAACTCTTTTTTTTAAATTGAGGTTCAAATTGTAACTAAAAATTTACTTTGCAAATTTTCCATGTTGCGCCTTTCATTTCAAGCGTACACTTTCAATGTAAAGAATTTAAAAATGCAGTTTTGAAGATTTACAAGTAAATATTCAGAGTTGGGATTTTTTTAATCTCCTAAATTCCTTACTGAGAGAACATTGTGTAATTATTAATTTGCCAAAACATTATTTTTCCATGGCGACCTGTTTACGAAAAAATCGAATTGAAAATAAGTTCGATTACAGATTAATATTATAAAAACATAAAAAACGCGTTTTTATTGCAGATCCAACTAAAAAGTGAAAAATAATTTTTAAATAATAAGATGTTGTTCCAACAGCAATAGAGGGTAAACTAACTCGATAAAAAAATTAAAATAATAGTAAATTGATAAACAAAGAAAAAATCAGCATATAAAAGCGTGGGGTCTTGAACATCAATCGTTACAGATATTTTATTAGTTTATTTTAAATATTGGAATATGAATTTAAAATGACTGCGTTCTATTCTCACTAGGATTAAAAAAAATATCGTGATCCAACCATTTTTCCGAAAATTAATATACTTGATTGAAAAAACGTCTTTTATGGTAAAACATTAATTGTGTTGCTGGAAGATTGATCATTTCAGTTAACAATAACTTTTTTGTAAAAAATCATATTTTTGAGTTGAAAATTTAACCTGTTTGTAGACAATTCTTCCTTTTGTCTTTAAAATTCAACAATTTTGTTAAAAATTTGTATTTTTTGGCAGAAAATTATTTCTCTAGGTTCAAAATTCATCCGTTTTGGTTAAAATTGCAATTGTTTGGTTCTAAATTAATCTAGTTTCGTTGGCGATATAACAATTTGATCGAAAATTACATTATTTGGTTAAAAATTGACTTTTTTGTTAAAAACTCATACTTATGCTGTAAATTTAACTGTTTGTTTAATGTTTGGTTCATTTTTTTTGCCTTAAAATTTAACAATGTTGTTGAAAATAATTCTATTTTATTGAAAATTCGTGATATTTATTAGAAAATTAATCTTCTAGCTGTAACATTCATCTTTTTGGTTTAAAACCTAACTATTGGGTTAACAATTCCTCTTTTGTAGTTGAAAATTCAACTACTTGATTGAAAGTTCATATATATAAATATATATATATATATATATATATATATATATATATGTCGGGAGAACCTGCTTATCGATAGATGCGTCTGCAAAGATGCAGCATCCTACCAACGTGACCTATCGATGGCCT
>JAAAKG020079689.1:0-16856 GCA_010014905.2 Druon quercuslanigerum | reverse complement strand
CCAACGCTCGCGGCCGCTCGTAATTGTATACCTACAGCATCATCGCAGGAGGTTTCAAGCATCGTATTAGATTAACTCATAACATCCTGATTGCATCAATCACTTGACTTAGTCCGTGGCTGTGATGTATAACCGTGTTCGCCCGCGTAAAAGTTTTAAATAAAATATAAGAATGGACCATTTTCGTGCCTAGTTATAATTTCGACTTTTTTAAAAACACACGTAAGTAATAAAAAGGTTTGTTTAATTATAATAGCTTCAGAACCATTCTGTTGCATACTTGATAGCCCCTCTTTTGCGTCGAGGCGTTATTAATTGCAAGTATTATCGCGATTTTCGGGAATCATATTGGAAAAGGTACTTTGGAGGCTGAATGGGCAAAGGCCCATTCAGGCATTTCTACCAATTGGAGAAATCAAAGGTCGCGATTGTTTTTAATGTTACGATTTTTCGATCGAACAGTGGGTTCAATCCAGTTCGTGCGACAATTATTATATTCATCAGTATTGTACATGTTTTGACAGACAGAACGGAGATGAAATTCGTTTCTGCGTATTTGGTAATGCCTGGCTTTTGTCATTTTTCTATAAGAAATTGACGATAAAACTGGTTACAGTAAGTTCTTGTAACTGTAATACTAATATGTTTAGTTTAAAAAAAATTAATTTTCTTCATTATACATTTTACATTTTATTTAACAAAGCGTCCTGTTTTGCCTTGTGTCAGGGGAAAAAGGGACGAACAGTTTCTTTGTTTTTAAATGAAAAAATTAAAAAATTATGTAGTGTTGTATGCGGAAAAAGTATTTTAGCATGAGAAAAAATCCTAAAGCAAAATCGTCCCACACTGCCTTATGTTCCCCTAATTCTCTTTTCTATCAAAAAAGTCAGAAGGATAAAATGTTTGGCTTTTTGAGTACTACAAACAGATTTTGGAATGTTTATCCAAAATGTCTGGCTAACTAACTTGTCCTTTTTTACACCCTCACGAAGTTTGTCAAATGACAATCCAATCGCATAATTTCTTAAATTCTTAGCGTGTTTGCAGACTACAACAACGACGTAACAGCTATTTTTTCTGATCAAGAGGGCCTCAAAACGTTGATATTTGTTAGAATATGCAAAAGTAATTTTTCAAATAAAACCAATACCTTCTCAATGAGATGAAAATGTAAAAATACATAAAACTCACCTGTCCCTAGTACCACCGGAAACCACCGGATTAAAATCTTGAATCATAAAAGATAGGGACTGCAGGATTTCCTTGCCTCTCCCGATCAATTGATTACTACAAACAAAAATTAGGAATAAATTGTAATACAATTTAAATTTAAAATGAAATTTTTTATCGAAAACAATGTTTAATAGGGACAAGAGTCTTTTAAAGACGTGTTAACAAAATTGATAAATTAAAAGATTCTGTGAAAAGTTACGGGATCTGTAATTATTATTATTATTAAAAAATGGGATATTAAAAGTTAATAGTATGACCATCGAGAATCCATTGCATAATTTGTGAAAAATCCTAGAACGATAAATTTATCATGTATAAGAAATTACCCCTGCGTACAGGTACTATTACCGCCAGCTGACAACTTTGTGGTTATCTAACGATAGACAATCTGACTTACTGGAACTCGAACTCGACGTCGATGTGTATAAACCCAGTACTTACAGTGATAATTGTTTTAAAGCTAATTTTTTGTTTCAGAATCAAATACAAGTAAGAAAATTTTATACATAATAAGAATTAAAATGTCATACTTGCTTGAATCAAATATAGAAAAGAGTAATTTCCATACAATTTAATTTTACTGAGTAATTTAATTAAAAATTTAATTTTAGGGGAAAATACTTATGAAGGACAGAGATTTTAAGAGGTTCCAGATAGATAAACGTTTATTTTTCAGCCTGCTGGCCTTAAAAATATTGACTTGCTTACATTTTCATTTTTGACAAAATTTTCTTACAACTTCCACTTATAAAAATAACATCCATCCACACCTTATATCTAAGACGCTTGCTTTTATAGTCTAATCTTCCTCGCTTCGCCTCGCCTCGCACGCATGTCGCGGCTTTCCCGTTTTGAATCGCATTGGCAGCTGGTGCCTCCACGGCTAACACCTATTAATTATATTTTTAAATTTAAAACAGAGTGATTGAAACATTGTTTCGGTTAGACTGTTTATTAGCAAGATAGAATATTTTTTTAAAGGCCTAATACCAGTGTTTGAATTTCGCGTTATAAAATTTGATTATGATATAGTAGTTTCTCTACTTATCGACAATCTAATAGACAGAGACCTCTGTCGTAACATCAAACACTGGTATTAGACCTCAAAGAAAATATTCTACCTATTACTTATTTACTATTTACAATTTTTAAGATGATCTAAATATATATAGATAAACCGTATTGTACCCAGCTATTTAATCAACATTTTTTTGTTAATTCAAAGCTGCACAATTGCATAGAAATTCTCAATTAGAAACTCATAATCGCTCGCTCTAACTCCAACGAAATTGCGACGACATGGAATGAAATACTGGAGGTAAATTATAGGATAAAAAATTTTTTAATACGCCCGATAATTATTTCTCCACCTGAATATATTTTCTTATTTTCTATGAGCGATAATTTGTCGAGTGAATTTATCAGAAATCAGGAATCGAGATTACCATACTGAAAGAGTCCGGACGTTTTCAGGATACAAAAGGTACTCAGTGTGACCCTTTTTTGTATATCATAACATTATATTACTTTCCATGCAAACGGACAATTTGCGTGCTTTCTATAGAGCGACTCAATCTGACAATATTAGGGGAGGAAAAATTTGGTCAGTTACCAAATATGGATTGTCAACTGCACGTGCCAACAGAATGCACGTAAATTATTAGTTATGTCGATACGCTAAAGTGCGGATTGCAGTTTTATAGTGCCAAGAGATTACGCTATCCCACACTCACGTTTTTTACTCGAGAGTTCGCTTCAGAGGTGGCTGGAAGAGATTGAAGAGTTGATAGTGCAGCAGATCCTCGGATTACGTCTCACGTCAATAAACAGGAAGTCTCGACGACCCATTCACCCGTTCATCTATACCTTGCATTAATAATGCACCCTGCGAAAATCCCAGCAGTGCTTCTTATTTTATATATATAAAAAAAAACTACAAAATGGACATACAGACAACATAGATTGGATACAATGACAGGAAGTTAACAAATATATCAGAATTCTGGGTAAAGGATTAAGCTTTAAAACATATGTTACTTATATTAGTGGAATTTGAGCAGGGTTCGGAAAAAGTCTAAATGAAATTCTAACAATAATTTAAGTTAGAGGATTTTTTAAACGTGTATGGATTTAAAAATCTGCCCATCAGGGTACATTATAATTGCGCGCAACTCGACAGTTTAAGCGCGCCTGGGGCGCGCGTATGCCGGATCTCGAGCTTTGCTTTTGAATATTTATTCTTTGAACTCGTAAAGCTTAAATAAAATATTTATCTATACAGGCTAACACAAAATACCAAAGTATCAAATTGAGCTAGACAATCGCATCAAAACATTGCAGCATGGGTAGTTTTTATTTGTTTCATAAATGAGTTTTCAACTTTTTGCAAAGTTTTGATAGTCTGGATTGCAAAAAGTGCTGTGAGGCACACCTTCTTATAGTAAAAATCGTGCTTCGCGCTCGATATTCGGCAGACATGGTTAAATGCATATTTATTTTCTAAGTCACCTTACACTTAAAAGCTACAGTCATTTTTTAAAACTTTCTTCCGCATCTCCTTTGGTATGCTGAAAATAGGAATTTTCGATTTTTGCATAGCATCTTTGAAAAATGTGACAAAAACTCTTTGTCCTTCCAAAAGAAGGGTGAAGCTAAATTTGTAGATATTCTGAAAAAACCTCAAGTCATCTTTCCTATTGTTTTTACATTACATATATCTCGTCTTTTCGTAAAATGTAGAAATTTTCGATTTTACAGTGTAATTTTAACAAAAACTTAAAAGCGATGAATTCTGTCCATACATAGTTCAACAAAAAAAATTTATAATTTTTTTAGAGATGCTATTTCTTCTTTAGGCTTTTTATATATTTCGCGCCGTTTCGCTTAAAATTTGAATCTTCGATAATTAAAACTAAAATAATAAGTTCCACCAAAAAATAATTTGGAAGAAATGTTGTGGGGATTTTTAAACGCTACAATTCTTCTTTAAGATATTTCACCGTATTTTGTTTAGCTTTATATACACTGTGAGATTTGGATTTTTGTACAGTACACCGGATCCGCGTTTCTTCAGCCGCGGTTTAGTCATTCCTAGAATTGCTGGACCGCACAGTTTCTGAAAGTGCAGGGCGATAGCGGTCGCGACTTCCGCTTTGGAAGGGCCGCAGTGCACAAGTACTCAGCCGAGTATACAGTGCAATATTGTGTATTCCAAATGAAAACAGTTCAAGCAGTTTACAGACGACCCCCAACACTGGAACGTAACCGAAAGTTGGGTGTATTTTAGATTCTTATAGCATGTGTAATTTAACAATGGAAACCCCATAACCCATAACCCGTAATAGCTAATAATGTAATACTTTATTTCATACTAATTTATTTGAAAAAACATTAAACTTTGACATTTTGGATTTTAAATGTATTAGGTTCGTCTCAACTGAACACATTTTTAACAATAAAAATAATTAGGCCTTTTGAAGTATCCCATACTTTAAAATTTCCTAATTTCTTCATAAATTGAGAAATTTCTAATTTTGCAGTTTTTTTAAATTGGAAAGGTGAGATGCCGTCAATACTTTTATTGTAAGAAGTATACAAATTAAAATAAATGTTTCATGAAATTGAGTTTCAAAAATATTTCTTACATTTGAATCGACGAAAATTGAACTAGGTTTCAGCAGGAAAATGGAAAAAAATTGTCGATGTGCCAACATTTTTTTGGCTTGCTCAGGCTTGTTGCCTTGACCAAACATGACTATATTGTTATTACATGTGTTACAAGTTATCCATTTTCAAAGAGGAAATAATATTGCCTAAAGGCTATTCATCATGTTGTCTAATGAAAGGTCTCGATGAATGTAATGCGATACGTTCAGGATGAATATAAATGAACACTGCAGTGCATTCAGTTGCGATAAATTCAGTAATTCTTCGCGACACGCACATAAATACGTGTAAAGTTATTGCATCCGCACATTCCTTCACAATGTACATTTTCATGGCTTAGATTACTATAAGGCCATTTCCCAATTGCTTTTATTACAAAAATTAATAATTTCTTTCATCATACACAACGGCAACAGTACGCAAATTCGGAAATTAAAGGAGTCATTTGAGCCGAATAAAAACAGGATTTGTTTAAAAAAAATTGTCAAATTGTCAAAGATTTTTACAATTAAACAAAATTTTCTCATGGGTAAAAAAAATTTTTATTTTCACATGTCAAATGTTTAGGTATGCCAAACTAGAGTAAATATCTCAAGAATCGTGACTGTCCCAGTAGCCGTACAACTTGGTTGTAATGTGAACATATGGTTAAAAAAATATTTTAAAAGTAACATTTAATGATAAAAACCAGTTATTTTCAGCAATTTATAATAGCTAATAGAAACTACATTCATTGAAATTAAATAAAAAGGAAGGAAATGGGCGTCACAATTACTGGGATTAGGGTCAGGATTACTAGGGTGTTTACCTTATTACTTTTTCCCGACTCAAAAAATTCGATTCATTTTAGTATTTGCACTTTCTTCCTATATTATAGAAATGATGTTCTTTCAGATTTCAATTATTTTGTTCTTTGCTTAATTAATCTTCTGTATATTTTATTCTTCCAACATTGCTTTATCTTCTAATGCTGTAAACTAATTTTTGTCCTGCTCATGGTTAAGAATGAGTAATTTCGAGTAAGTCTAACTTCACAAACTGTTTTGAAGTGATAACCTAATAATAGATTCAATCGCACTGATGATTACTATTTTCCTCCACGAGGTGATGAAAGATAAGATTAGGGAAAATACAATCAAAATTAGTTATCTAAATTATCCAAATTTACATGAAAACTAATTTCCAGATCATTTATAGAAAAAAATGACAAAACAAATTATTTCTACAACCAAGATGAAAACTTATCAGTGCTTGGATATAATTTGTATAACATAATTCATAATATTTTGTTTAAAATTGCAAATTAGATAATTTCCTGCTTTTGAGTTTTAATCTTTGTGTACTATTTCAAATGAAAATTTGACCTGGTTAGAGGGAAAATACGACTTGAATGAAGCCTTGAAATTGGTGCATGTGAATAGCAAATTAAAAGTTTTGCTTTATAGGGAAAGCTAACATAAGTTTATTGCATCATAATGAAGGTAGCATCTTGTTCATGCTGACGTTTTGTTACTGTTACCCAATTAATCTTGCACCCCAAATAATGCTCGAATATTTCTGAGGCAGGAATAACATAATTTTTTATTTAAAAAATTCACAAGCTGAACTTCATTCACTTCAGTTGCTTAAGTTACGACAAGTATCATGTTAACGTCCTTTATGAATTTTAATAACTAAAAAAACTTTGAAATGCTATTAAATCTGTAGGGACAAAACTAAGTATCGTTTATTCCCTTTCTATTTGATTTCTGGCTCAAATATACTTTTCTTGAAACGTTTTTACATAGATCGTTAACCATGATTAGACGAAAATTTATTATTCGCCAAATGGGTATTTATTATGAGAAATATAGATATTTGATTTTTAAAAATAAAATGTAACTAAGACCCATAATTTAAGATACAGGGAATTGATTGATTAGTCGAGTTTTACGACAACTTTCAGGTAACTTCAATTTACATGGTTGAGAGACTTAGCATCCATTAGTGGATTGCACTTATTGATTTCATTTTTCTTGGAACTAATGTTTATTTTTATGACCGATAATAACATCATTTAAAAAAATATGTTAGCACGTAGATTTTCTTAATATTTCACATGAACTGTCGACGCTTGTTAAAATAAATATATGTTGGCAAAAAAATGAAAATTCAATTGTTGCTTTTTAAATATATTTCTACGGACAAATATTTTTGTATAAATTTTTTAAGCCTCTTGGAAACCAGCACTGTTTTATTTTTTTCCATCTCCTAACATCTTATGTTTTCGTTTTATTGTGCGTTGAAGATTGAATTGCAATATTCCAAACGATCGACCATTTTATGAGAAAATATAAGGAAAGTGGACTTATCTCTAGTTTGTACACTAAATCTCTAAAATGTCCTGGGAATCGTCTTGTAAACGAGAAAAAATCGAAATGTTTCTATCTAAGTTCTAGAAAATAAGAATATAGAAAGCAATTTTTGTGTATTAACATTAGCTTAATCAGGATTTATAAATTTTTATAAATTTGTACCTTAAAACTGAGTGAAAAGAATTCAAAATTAATCGAAAAAATTGAACTTGGCACAAGTTAAAATTGTTTGAAAATATTCAAAAAGCATGTGTTTTTTGATAACATAGTCATATTTATTATTTCATAAACTTTATAATCATAATGAATAATTTTCTATGTTAAGAGTGTATTGATATTAATCAGAAACATTGAAAGATACATTTTTAAATATATGCTTTAAATCGGTAATTTGAATGACGCTAACCGCTCTGTTTCGCTTGAAGTATAAATTCGCTTCTGGGGAAACAACTTACCTCAGTCAAGATCCTTCGGCAAGAGAAACTCACAACAAAGTTTTAACTTTACATAGAAGCCAGACAATTTTTATTTTCACTTAAACATCGAAATCTTTTTGCAAATTGAGAAGAAATACATTTCCCTTGCTCCATTATCAGAATGTATTATTTCAACCGGTGTATTAAGGCTTCAATAAAATATTTGTTCTATGCTCACCGAATTTTGGTGAACCTGGACACGGCCACATTGAGTCTGATTTAATCCATCGTTTTTCACTTGAAACCTAATTTCTATCAACAGGAAACTACTTTTATAACTGAAAAGATCCTCTGACAAGAGGAAAGGAAAAAGAAGTCAGGACTTACTCTAGACGAGATTTTTAAGTAGAAATAGGGATTTTGGCATGGACTCGACAGTCATGGAAGTAGAAACGAAGTATTTAGTCAGACTGTTAATTTTCACTAAAAAGATAAATTTGAATTTATCAAAAAATGGAGGAAAGCAGAAGAAAAATCGCGGAAGTTTAAAATAGTAAACAATTTAAATTATTGTGCAATTGTTTAAAAATAAATATTTTGTCCGACTTGCAAAATTGTTATAAATCTGCACATTTCACAAACGACATATTTCACTGGAAAAGGTTTTTTTACAAGACTGGGTATTTCTCCAAGTAGAAACGCTAGGTTTTCCCCTGATCGTTATAAAGTTCTCTTGCAGGCTTATAAAGACAATCTTATACCTAGAAGATCAGTAAGGAACGAAAGCTTAATCCAAAATGTTACATTTTAAAACTATAGAGACGAATTTTCTACAAAATTTAATTTAATTTAACTTTTCTACCCAAAAATAATAATTTTTCACATAAAGTTAATTTTCAGAACAAAAAAGTTGAATAAGCAGCTCAAAAATATGAATTTAAAACTAAAAAAGATAAGTTTTAAACGAACAAAATGTATTCTTAACTAAATATATGAATTTTCAGGGAAAAAGTTTAACTTTCAGTTAGACAACTTAATCTTCTTATTAAAAGGCCAATTTTTTTAACGAAACACATAAATTTCCAAACAAATTGTTGAACTTTCAAATATAAAAAATAAATGTTGAACTTAAAATAGAATAGTTACATTTATAGTTCCAAAAATTAATGTCCAACAAAATCAAATAAATTTTTAACAAAACACTTATAACTTTAACCTAAAAGATTACTTTTTAACAAAGAATATTACATTTCTACCAACAAAGTCTAATTTTAAACCAAAATAGATCAATTTTCAATTTTAAAAAATGGAAGAGTTGAATTTCTGGTTAAAAAATTAAATCAACAGAAATGGAATAGTTACATTTTCAGTTTAAAAAATTGAGTTTTTACGAAAATTAATTGTTTTCAATCAAATAATTCTATCTTTAACTAAAGAAAATAATTTTGTAACAAAAAATGGAATGCTCATGAAAATTTTAATTTTTCAACAAAAAATAGAAGTTTTAACATAGAAGTCAAATATTCGATGAGGAAGACAAATTTCCAAGTAAAATTGCGAATTATAAACGAAAAATTTAAAGGATAATATTTCAATCGCAAATAAGAATAATTTACAGCCCACAAATCGCTCTTTCAACCAAAAAAGGATTAAATTTATATGACAAGAAATGAATTTGTAAAATAAAAAGACGAATTTTCAATAAAAGAGTTGAATTTTTAACAAAAGGATGACTTTTACTTTTAAAAAAATGTGATAAAAATTTTGATTTTTTGTGGGAAAAGAACAAAGTTTCTACCGAATAGTTGCATTTTTGACCAAAAACAGCAAATCATACGATATCTTACATGGGGAGGAGGGTTAGTTAAACATTTCAGGAAAATTATCTAAACTACTGCCCTATCCTAGTGGGCACGAATGTCCCACATACAATATTCCAAAGACGTTTTTAGGACGTACTTGGGACATTGGAAGTTTTATGGTTGTTTTTTGTCATGACTTAGAACGTTTTTTTGGACTTTCTACAAACATTTTTTAAACCTTCTATTCTAAAAATGGCAACCCCGCAAAAGATTTGAAAGGATGCACTATTTGTGATAAAAGCATATATTTTCGAGACAAGCTGCTTTCTATAATAGTATGATAATTCATATTTTACAGGCTTTTGCACTTTTATTGAAAATAATTTTGTGATAGAGAACAATATTTCCAATATAAAACTTACATAAAATTTTAAATTTCAGACAATGAACTTTTTTTTAGAGAAGGTTCTTAGACCCTGCTTCTGCCATCCAATGGAAGATTTTGCCATTCTGACTATTTTCAGGTATTCTGACATGGGAAAATAGTCTTCCATTGGTCAAAAGGTTTTTCAGAGTCTTTTTTAAGTCTAATTTTTTTTGAATTTATCTAAAATATTGTTTTGCAGTATCTTGTTATAATTTTAAATATTTTTTATTATATCTTCGAATATATTGCAATTTTTCAAGTGTGGCGTGTAGACAAAATCTGAGTAAAGATCCTTACGTGACTGTAGGCTGCTAACTTCCATACGTTTGCCAACGGCTGGGTCAGGGTGAATCATGTGACGTCACATAAGGGAGTGGTGAATTAAGGTTCTATTTAATAGAAGCAGATTGGTGCGAAAAAAAATACAAAAAATTGTTATCTTGTTGTTAATTCAAAGTAAAAACTTGTCTTATTTAATATTGAGAATTTATATTTCTCTTCGCAATTTGCCAATTCATCAAAATTTTAGATGAATTTACCTGTATAGTTCAACAACTAGAGTCAAAATTGTATTCGTTTATAGAGAATAATTTATAAATAGAAGTAAGCTATTCTTCCCAATACAATGAAATCGGATAGATTTTCGGGAAAAAGAATTTTAAGCACATTGAAGACGTTTCGGATTCCTTGACCTTGAGAGTAATATCTTTCAGATAATCTTCAAATTCATCCATCATTCCTCAATCAGATCGTCGATCAAACTTTTAACTACACGCGAAGATATTGATCTCTAAAAATGCTTTATGTATCTCTGGATGAAATTTCCTTGAAAAAAATATTTCTTCTGAAAAGAATAAGGTTTCGGTTTCGTCACTCATGTCTATTAAAAAGCGAATCGTGTTATATCTTTTATTAAATTAATATTCATATAATGACTATTAATTTTTTTAACGAATATTTATAATTTAATGAATGACACTGTCATAAATGGGATTGAATATTCTTTTTTTAATCTCAAGAGGATTAGAAAGGTAAGCTACTTAATTAAGTAGAATTAATTAAAAGAGTATCATATATACAATCCGCTTACGAGTGAAGAAAGTTACATTGATAATCACTATCACGAAATAAATTTAAAAATAGTTCGACCTCGAGAGTTCAGGAAAGAACCAGTAGGGGTAACTCACGCCGACTCGTCATATCGCGAATGTATCGAAGCTCATTCTGTTATTTTTTTCACAAGTGACTGAAGTCGAAAAGGCGTGGAAATAATGGAGCATTCTAAATATATACATGTGCCTTTAATGCCTCTATTTGTAATGAAAATGATAGGTTTAGTTTATCGTCCTCTGTCACGAAAATTGCAAAAGGATGAAGCAATTTCTCATAGAGAAATTTATTTAAGGAATATTTGTTTTATTTTTATAGGAATCTTCTTCAATGGGTTTTTCATTATTATTAATATATGTTTTCTTTAAACTTGTGCTCGTATTTACCCGTTTTTTTATCATCAGCCACAAACTAAGTGAAGTGGGTAATGAGGTAAGGATATTATAAATTAATTTAATATGAGGTTTGAAATATTTTGCGAAGATGCCGCAGGTACAAAATTAGGAAATGGTGTAGTTTGGAGTTCGCCTTTTACCGCTGTTGGGCTCATACAGCAGCCGCGAGAGTTGCAAATGTTACTAGTCTACTCCAGAAGCTTTCTTAGAACTACCATTTGCCACCTCACACATGTTTAGTCGCTTACTTCCTGATTGTTTAGAAAGTTTCTTGTAAGGCGACAATTTGCGTAAAATCTTGAAGTTATCATTTTTCGTCGCTTAGAGTAATTTATAATATAATATAACAATATATTATAATATAATAAAATAATAAAAATAAATAATGATAATATACAAGGTGGACACGCTGGGTCTTATCAAAACGTATTCAACACGTCTTACACGGCAATGCTATTTTTGTGGGCTTGTTTGCATGGTTGCACACTTTTTTTTCATCCTTTGATGAAGGTTGCATCCTTCTTTTTGCTGTTTAGCAAGCGTTTTTCAAAGCAACTTACAGTGTTTAGAATAATAAATGAGTAATAGTGGATTATCTACGCAGACAGTAAAGTATAAAGCAAATTTACTGCCATGATGCATAAGATACTTTATCTGAAATAGGCAGACTAAGCACGAATTTATCTGCCCAATGAGTGGAAGTAATACGGCGTTTCAATGCACCGCGTACGCACGCGCTTGGGACGAAGAGACGTTAAAAATCCAAAAATCCACTTCGTAGTTTAACGTACTTTTAAAATGAATTCAAATTACGTGTTGCTTATCGCGGCACAATATAGTGCTATTTCTAAAACCTCTCTGAAGAATGTGGGTAACTTTACTTTAAGGAAATGTTCTTTTATAATGCTCCATCAGTCAAAGCCGATTTCTTTGGAAATTTGTTTATATAACTTGACCTAGGTACTGGTGGTTCGGATCCCACCTTAAGCTATAGATCATCCTTCCTTCGTTCACTTAGCTGCAACCCAGTCCGTGAATAATGGGGTAAAAAACCAGGCTTTGCACAATATGTCAAATTAGGCACACTGCTCTTATTAGGTAACTTAATTGCTTTCCAAAATGCATTCGTGACTGATGATATATAGTGGATCAGCGTCGTGCAGAAAAATCAAGACATAAAGTCTTAAGCTTGATATATCAATTATTATAATAACAATAATTCTATAGTGTAAATGCTGTAGCATTGCTACTGACAGGCTTTTTCATGCCAGACATGCAGAGAATGAAGTTGGTTGCTACCTGAAGATCGTCGAGGCGCCCCTTGTACGACTGCTGGGAGTGGCAGCACGCAAGTCGGTGGCGGTGAGTTACGTGATGGACTGGTAAATAACACCGGGATACACGAAAGGGCTACTGTCCAGCCAGAACATCAGCATCAAGTGGTAAGCAGCAGAACAATCAGCTGTGCATGCGAAGGAATGGCAGCGCATCAGTTTTTAAACCCATCATGATGAGTACTTGATGCGCTGCCAATTTGATTTCGAGATGAGAGCGACCACAACTGCTCCTGACCAGATGGCCTTTCGCCAAAACTTTATGTGGAATTTCCCAGAAATAAAGACAGTAACCCAAGACGACCTGAAGCAACTAAGGCGTCAGATGATAGACAGAAACGTCCGCCTTAGAAGAACTGTCAACCGACTAAGATCTGAGGTTAACAATGCACTCCACCAACAACTCCACAGTGCGCAGAATAAAGAGAAAAACAAGTAGATGTCGTAAATAAATGGAGTCGTGAGCAAAAATCACTTTGGGGCAACGGCACGGGGAGGACCCGTCAGGGGCGAAAAACATTGTATCTTCGTGGATCTTCATCCCGAGCTACCCCATGGAGTGACTGATCAATATCTTGCTAATTAATAAAAATCCAGTTGGCGATGCCACCTTTTATCAAAGGCCAAAAAAATTTACATCGAAAAATAAGTGCAACAACAACTAACAGAACCCGTAGTGCACTCTGAAGATGCGATGGAAGAGGTTGTGCATATACCCGTGACACAAGATGTTATAGACGATTAGAGGCCCGAAGTGGGGGATTCAGCAGGGTGACTGTCCCATTACTGACAGTTGTTAGGTTTGCAGCCGTAAGAGCCCACACTTGCTCCTGCTAAACTCATTGAAGAGCTCGATGAGGAAAGCCTGTATCTCATGGTCTGTTTTACTTATACCAACCTAGAGTTCGCAGATCCGAAACCATCAATGAGAAACGGTCTGCCGGAGCGTAGAGTCAATAAGGACCTTCTCCGGTTAGTTGCAGGCTTGGACACGGAGAATCTGCCTCTGTTCTTGTAGCAGAATATAAGCTTGCTGCAGATAAACACTTACATATTGCGCCGTGTTTGCGAGTGCCAGGATGATAGACATAAAATTTAGAGGAACGGCTACTCAAAACTGTACCCTCAAAAACAGGTCAGATCCTCTTTGGAACGTTCGGCTTCAATGCCAGATTAGTAAAATAAGAGCAAAGCTGGGATTATTGTACAAATTTCGAAAGGGCAATGGGTTTCAGAGACCGATTCGCCACGTGGAGGAGAGCCTTCGCCAACTTAACATCAGTTCAAGAACATCTACGTGCCTGGACGAAGTGATTGACTATCTTAAACAGAGGATCATAGACTTGTCTGCGTGACTACAGCAATTTAAGAGAGCGATTGCCAGAAGGAATGAAAAAATACTGTTTTGGTGAACAAAAAACACGTTTCTATCGCGAACTTGTAGATGGCAAAAAAACTCAAGATCATTGTGAACCACCTGGGGCCGAGGAAGTGGCTATATATTAGTCGAGCATCTGCTGTGCTTATAGTTTAAATAAACTGGATACGACGTGGCTCTGCCTAAAAAAGGACAGAGTTGCACTGTTGCCTGAGATGAATAGTCTATCCATGTCAGCCTCTGATGTAACTCGTATCCAGAGATAGCTAAGAACTGGAAAGAACCGGGTGTGGATAGGGTGCACAGCTTATAGTACAAATAACTGAAGGTTTCTCACCACGTCCTTGCTTTGACCCTTAAAAACATCTTGGAACCCCCACATCACTTGCTCCTTTTAATGACTGAGGGAGTAACGTATATGATACCCAAAAATGTAGATGCTGGAAGTCTTCTTGTTTCTAAATTCCCTCAATACACCACGAATAGGTCCTCAGAACAAATAAGATCTCTCCGCGCGTAATCTCCTTTCTGGATCACACCATGCACTCATGGTGTACAAGGATTAAATCTTTTGTTCGTAGGTTGGAGAGTGATACAAAGTATTAGCGCTAAAAAAGAGGAATCTTCCAAGGAGATTCATTCACTATACTATGGTTTTGTTTAGCATTGAAACTACTAAGTTGGACGCTGAACAACACGTCCTACGGGTTCTACATAACCTCTTCCTGCAGTTGTCCTATGACATCAGGATGTCTCTGTGTTTGGACAAATGCAGAAAGCTGCATTTGTCCTGTGGAGAGATAAATTGCCTACTGAAATCGGATGACCAAGCTCTAAATATGGCGATGACTGATTAAGAATCGTAACGGTACCTTGGCATATAGCAGACGTTGGTTCCGCACCACTGTGAAATTAAAAAGGCGCACGAGACTAATTGTTCGGGTCACCTTACTCTGATTCTGGCGTCAGGCCTTAGTGCGAAGAACATTACAAAGGATGTTAACACCTATGCCATTTCACTCTTAACATACATACTCCTTTGGTTTGGTTACCTGGTCCCAGATTGACCTCGCGAGGCTTAACAAAATTACCCACATGAAAATGTCTGAACACGGAATACGCCGTAAAAGGACAGTTGTGGAAAAAATACTTCAGTCACGTAAGCTAGGAGACTGAGGGATCTTGGATGTTCATCGACTGTGTGACTCACAGGTTACGCAATTGGGCTAATATTTCTACAAACTTGACTAATAACTCACTCTACGACTGCACCTGTTGAGTTGACTTATAAAACCTCTTAAAACTTGCAGCTGTTGACTTCCAGATTATCGGAAATCTCAGTGCTGACCATTTGTTGTTCCTTGCGGGGATAGTGATGCCTCAATCCTTTGATTAAGGTTGGGTGAATTTTTTACGGAGACAAAAGGATTTATTATTGCCATCCAGGGCAGGGTAATATAAAGAAAGTCACGCTAAGAGATCTTATCATCTGTAACATGATCAAAAAGCGGCAATTGATATTCTTCCTCAACCTTTGAGTGATACAACGCTACAACATCCTCCAGATGCAGATAGCCTTATATAACTAGAGGTAGAAGCAGAGGTTTAGCAACCAAGAATGTTATTCGAATTGACAACCCATATGAATAGAGATGTTATAACTGTCAACAGATTGTTTTAGGCTGGTGAAATGGCTTCCATGAAATGGAAGTGGAATATCAGCTTCCTATTGATGAACTTCCCTCGGAAGATGCGGAAAACCAAGACCTGATTAAAGCTGAAGGCATAAGAGCTAGAAACATTGAACATCAAGTACCGGATCCACTACTACTACATTCGAGCATTAATAACGATGATTCTCTGCCCAAGATGAACATCAAAAATGTACATAAAAGTCACCTACTCTTGCATAGAATCCCTTATAATTAAGAAAGTACAGTAGGAACTCTTAAGACCTTACAGCTCGAGGCTCTTTACGAACTTACGGACATTCGGCGCCTTACCTACATATTGCGGGTGCCTGCGCTGAACGAAAATAAGATTTGATACAGTACCGAAAGCCAGTACGGCGCTGAAAAGGGATCGGCCCACGGAGGCGTTGATATGCCAAGTGTGAGTGTATGCACGTTGAGGCCGAAGTAACGAAGACCGGTCTTAAAAGGTTCTGGTGTATATATGATTCATTTCAAAAAAATTTTTCCAGCCAAAATTATGCGTGTCTATGCATAGTTATATTTATCGAATCACAAGTTTATGTGAAATTTTCTTTAAATTTGTTTTTTTTTTCTCACCAATTTTGCTTATCAAAGAGAAGTTCCGAGTGCATTTTTACCATCGACGTAAGTCAAAAACTAGAAAAAAGACATCTTTCAATTTTTTTTGAATTCAGTTAATTTCATCAAAATTAAAAGAACTACCAATTTCATATGTTTATATTCATCGATACCGCTTTTGTGTAAAGTTATAAGGTACATATAAATTTACTGAAGCCTCTTTTTGGTTTTTATATAAATATTTGTAAGGCTAAAAAAGCTACTTTTCATCAAATTTACCAGTTTTACATCAATTTAATTTCTATAGCACAAACTATATATGTAAATATTATATATAGATTAATATATGAATCCCTGTAAAAAAATCTTCGGATGCCTTTCTATATCAATCTTATTTTTTTGTTATTAATTAAATGTTTTTTCGCCTCAACTTCCAGGGGCATTAGGGACTGTACTTTGGGATATATA
>JAAAKG020079678.1:0-16857 GCA_010014905.2 Druon quercuslanigerum | reverse complement strand
TTTGTCAATTAAAGTTTCAGTCCTTTCCGAGGCTACTTTATTGTTTGTATTATTCATTGTTTAGATTATACGCCCAATTACCACCTTTATACAATAGGTTTATTTTGCGAGTCGAAATCATGTTCAAGTTAAGTAGCAATTCTTCATATGGTGGTTTATTAAGTCCATATTGATAAATCTTAGTATTTCATGGAAGGTTCGTCAACATATCAGTAGTCGTTGCGTGTAGGACAAAAAATTTCCCGATGGGTGTACAAGAGAAGGACCTTTTTTAATGTTTCAGTAAAGTTAAAGATTATTACTTTTAAAACTCTTATGTATAACCTTAAACTTAATCTACTCAGAAAGCATGCATTTTTGTGATGCACATATATCATTTGACATTTGGAAATATCAAAATGAGAATTTTCGGTTCACGATTGAAATCGCTCTGTTTCTGAGACGATCTCATAGCGAGAAAAACAATTTATTGGATAATAATTTTTACAGAAAAAAGTTAACGTGCAACATTTATGATGATATAACATTCTTTGCATTCTATACCTTACAGTTATTTTTTTACTGGTTTTATAAAATAGTTTTTCAAATATAGTACCAAGTTTATTAATTTTTACGAGGTAAATCGATTGAGATATTTTAAAAGCCTATGTCGAACTGTAATTATAATATACATATGTTAAAGCAAATCATCTGTGAATACCACAGTACTCATACTTTTCAGTGTTTTTTAGGATTGAAAAATGTTTATTTTTTGTCATTATAGGTGCAAATACTAATTTGGAATTCATGGAACTTTTATCTGCAAAAGTAATACTTTTCAAGTTTGCGTAATGTAAAATGAAATTTGATGAAAGTTTGATATTTGCTTTATATTTATATTTATATTTATATTTATTTGGAGTTCATGTAGATATCAACTCATCAACTCAGCAGGAATACCTTCCTTGAACTCTAGTGGTATTGCTGAGCCTTCTGGTAGAGATAAGGTAGATATTGAGGATCATTAAATGATTTCTGACGATAATGAAGATCAGCTATATAAGAACGAAAAAGATTTAGATATCTTAGACATCAAGCTGCAGTGTGAAAACAAATATCATAAAGCTGGTCTTAAAGTACATGGTCAAGTCATCGAAAAGTTAAATTCCTCCACAGATCTTCAAGAACAATTTCAACTTTTCTCTCTTGCGCCAAAATCTTGATGACGAGAAAAACTGATGCAGGTTTTCAATACATCAGACCGAACAATAAGAAATGTCAAATATTTAGTTTCTGATCTCAACGAGTTATATGTTCAATTTACATCAGAACATCTAGACCTGTATGGATAGGTTTATGCCTGCTAACCTTTAGTGAATAACTTTTTTCTAGTCGCATTAGTAGAATTTTACTAATTTCGATGTATATGGTACATTTGTACTAGATCCGATATTACAATTTGACTTTAAATAAGGCAAACTATGTATAAATATAAATATAAAGCAAGTATTAAACTTTCCATACATGACTACAAAATTTCAAAAATGAGGAAATTTTTTTTCACTTGTTTTGTCAGGAAATTAGTTTTTTCATTGATATCAAGGGTTCTAGATATTAGTATTTGCGCCTATAATGACAAAAAATAAACATTTTCCAATTCTAAAAAACACTGGAATGTATGAGTACTGTGGTTTCACAGATGATTTGTTTTAACATATGTATAATATAATTACAGTTCGTCATAGGCTTTTAAAATATCTCAGTCGATTTACCACGTAAAATTTAATAAACTTGGTAGTATATTTGAAAAAATATTTTATAAAACCAGTAAAAAAATAACTGTAAGGTACAGAAAGCAAAGAATGTTATAGCATCATGAATGTTGCACGTTAACTTTTTTCTATCAAAATTATTATCTAAATAATAATAAATTGTTTTTCTCGTTATGAGATCGTTTCAGAAATAGAGCGATTTCAATCGTGAACCGAAAATTCTCATTTTGATATTTCCAAATTTCAAATGATATCTGTGCATCACAAAAATGCATGCTTTCTGAGTAGATTATGATTAAGGTTATACACAAGAGTTTTAAAAGTAATAATCTTTAACTTTTGCTAAAACTTGAACCAAGAAACTTTAAAAAAGGTCCTTTTCTTGTACACCAATTGAGAAAATTTTTGTCCTAAATACAACGATATGAAACGACCCTGCGCTCAAAAATTCAAAACCCAAGTTCTCAAAGTTTTTGGAATTCAATTTTGCATATATAATACGTTGAAATTCAGTGAGTAACGCGTTTTTGAAATCACGTTTTGTTTAGTAGATGCTGAATTTTATATACTAAGGCATATAAAAACCAATTTTGAGTTTTTGACGATATCAGTATGCTGAAATTTTATATTTTTACATGCAATTTGTCCGATATCGATTGATTTTGGCGACATTAGACAGTTTTTAACTGGTTTGCAAAATTATAGATAGTCATTTTTTTTATTGTCCTTAATGGAGTAGTGAAAAATCACGCATTTATTTTACGAAAATAAATAAGCGACAATACTGACTAATTATTTAGTGATTTCGGTTACTGAAAGATTCTTGCATAAATTTTCTTGTGGATTTCTTTATTATTAAAAATTATGACCATACAGGAAAGAACCCGACGTGAGTTATAGTATGTTTTTATTCACGCATGAATCTTATTAAGGTTAAATAGATTACATCAATGTGCAAATAATTCTTATTTTTCATTTTTCATGTCTTGTAAAGACGTTTTTTCGAAGGTGGTGCCACATCATATTTCACCAACATACGTCATGGCATAGCTTATTTATAAGTTTTATGATACTGCCTAATTATTTCAATAAATTTGAAAATATTACACAATCGCATGAGTTTTATTACCCTTCTCTGTTTGTCATGTGATAAGTAATTTTCCACTATTCCTGTACTATCATCTTACTAAAATTAAAGAAGTTTAAATTAGATTAAAATCAAATTTAAAATCCTATTTAACGTCCAATATTCAAGTAATGTGCAGAATAATAATTAAATTATTTAATTTCATGATTTAGCTATTTTTTATTAATCTGCGACTACTGTATCAAAGCTTTGTACAGATATTTATTATTTTCTTTTTATTTTCTAAGAAAAATTTGTAAAACAAATATTTAAAAAAAATGTTTGAATGTAATATTCTTATTTACAAAATCGAAAAGTAAAAAATGTCAATTCCGACGATGCAAACATGATTTTATTCATCATTTTATTCATCATATTGCATCGTAATTATCAAATTTCTTAAACTCTTTCCTTTTGTATCGCCGAAATTTGCAATTGAAAAATTTTATTTTCACAGTTGTCAAATTTCATGTTTAATAATTTCATCTTTCTGTGTATTGTAATAGAAGTTTTAGCTTATTGGCTTTTTAGCTTTCTGTCATCCAAAGTTTAGTCACAGGATAAGGAATGTTAAAGGAAAAATGTATAGCCAATAACTTTTAATTTGCCCCCCCCCCCCTTTAACAATTTTGTATTACGTATGGAAAATACTCCAACAAAAATGAAAATAACAGTATTATGTGAGATTCACACTGGAATCGGTATTTTTTTAAACAAATTTTACGTGAATTATGTTTCTTCAATAAGTGACAAGTCGCTATGTATATTTTTAAACTAATTTTTAATTATTTAAACCATTTGTTTTCCAGGAAGTCGTGAAAAGTCAATATTTTTCGAGCTTAATGATAGAGTTGATGAGTTTAAAAATAAAAAAAGTCATGCTTGTTTAATAGATTCTGAATTTTTTTTAAATTTCTGTTTATAAAATTGGTTTTTTTAAAATCGTGAAAAGATAGTCTTTCCTGGACCTAGTGACACAAACAACAAGTCTATTTTTTGCTCAGGCTATTCAAGTATTACACTGGCCGAAAAAAACAGACTAGACTAGGTGATCCCAAAGGAGTTCGATTCCCTAGAAACGAAACATTTGTCCAAATTTGTCAAAAAATCATTTATCCAATGTTTTAAAAAAATGGTTATAAGCAGTTTTAGAAAAAAAAATTTGATATGGTGTTTAAAAAAATTTTGGGTCTCCAAATTCAAAATCCTGTAGCTCTCTGAATTTTTCAAATGTTGGAAAATCATTTTAACCCTGAACGTAACTCTCAGCACTAAATTTTAAACAAGTTTCATCATACTCGCTAAATCTCCCTAATACAACTTTGATACTCACAAAACGCATTGACAAAAACGTTTCAGTTACAATAAAGAAAATAAATTTGCAACCGAAATTCGACTAGCTAAAATTGTACTTAAATAACTTAATTTTCAACCAAAAAACGAATTTTTAACAAAATAGTTTAAATTTAACAAAAAATTGACAAAATTTTAACTTTAACCGAAAACAGTAGCATTTTTAACCAAATAATTCAATTTCCAATTCAAAGGACAATCTTTCTAACCAAAAAGACGAATGTGCAACACTTCAACTTTAAATCAATTTGTTGAATTTTCTATCAAACGAGATGAAATCTCAAGAAACATTGTAATAGTGGATATTTGAACAGAAAATTTTTATTTTAAATCAAAAACAGTCGAATTCCACCAAAGGAGATAATTTTTTTACTAAAACAGTGTAATGATAGCTATTTAATTCTGAGTGGAAAAATTAATTCGTAACCAAACAAAAAAACATCAACCAAAGATTTCAATCTTCACCAAGTAAAATTAATTTTGAACAAAGTAGTTCTATTATCAAGCAAAAAGTTGAATTTATTAATTTAATAAGCCCATGTAGAACGCAAAATGTCAATTTATATGTAATGTTGATTTTCATACTTATATATATTTAAAAAAAAAATTTTATTTCATCATTTCAGAAGCTTTTTATAGACACGTGGAATTGTGAATTGCGAAAATAATAATTTGTCAAGTTTTCGTATTTTGAAACGAAACTTGATAGTTGATTATGTATATTTGCTTTAGACTCATGCCTATTATGGACAACATTGTATTACTTTTTTAGTAGGAGTATAAATATACTTTCTAAATATAAATTAGTTCAATCACTGAAATCTAATTAGGGAAACGTAATCCATTGAAGATTAATAGGAAAGTTATAATTCGATAAGTCGAAATATTTACTAATTAAATGGAAAAGGACTAATTAATCTCTGATAATATATGTATTTTTCTGTAATAGATATATTAATCACAAAAGTTTTAGAAATGGGAGACGCGACAAATGAAGAATATTAATAACTTAATGTGATTGCGCAACATTTTTAACTTTATTGAAATAATAAGAAGGCAAAATTGTGGTACTAGTTAATAGGCTACGTCACTCCACCAACATAACGTATTTACAAGTAATTAATTCAAAATGTAATCTCTTTAACCTTACTTTATTCACATGTGAAAAACAGCACTCCGCACGTTAAATTTTTCCCTATAGGGTCACCAATTTAAATGAGAAAAAACAAGCCAGTGTAAAATTTTTGAATTTTCACTGAACCCCAACATCACAATTTTCTAAAACCTAAAGCAAACATAAATTAATAAAAAAAAATTAGTTTAGTTTAAGCTACTCAAAAAGAAGACAACGAATATACGTTTTATGTTTCCTAGTATCCCTGTTCCAAGGCTCAGAATTCGTCACAATTTAAAAGTTCCCTCTTCCAAAAAAAAAGAAAGTACTTTAGGCAGTTTATAGAGTTTTTCTTAAGATTCATCTCTTTTTGAAAATATAACTACTTTGTTGAAAATAATTTTTTTAAATAAAAATTTAACCATTCCAGTCAAAGATGAATCTTTATGAATAAAAGTTCTTCTTTTTGGTTTAAAATGCAAGTAATCGAGTTAAATAATTATAATTTTAGTCGAAAATTCATCTTTTTAGGTTGGTAATAAAATTATTTAGTTGAAAGTGGAAATCTGTTGGAAATTAATTTTTTTGGTTGAACATTTATAATTCTTATTAAAAATTAATTTCTTTGATTAAAAAATGAGCTATCTGGTTGAAAACTTGTTTTTTCTTTCGATTAAAACCAATTGTTTGGCCGAAAATTTAACTATTTTATTGAAAATTTGTTTCTTTTTTGGTTAAAACTTATAATCTTTTTACACTGAAAGTGAAACTATTATTTCAGTTAAATAATCCATAATCTTATTTAAAAATCCATCTTTGGTTGAACATTAATTTTTTGACTAGAAATTTAATAGATGAAAGTTATCTTCTTTCAGTAAAAATTATTATTTTTAGGAATTTCGACTGTTTCAGTTAAAGATTCATTGTTTTACATGAAAATTCTTCAGTTAGGTTGAAAATTATCTTTTTTTTACTAGATATATAATTGTACCATTTTGTGCTGAAAATTATTTTTTGTTTAGTTCAAAATTCAACTATTTAATTGAATATTGTTCTTCTTTAATTTGAACATTCAACTATTTCGTTAAGTTTCATGTATTTAAAAAAAAATTCATTTCTTGATAGAAAATTAATCTTTTTGTTTGAAAATTCGTCATTTTGGTCTAAAACTACACTATTTCAGTTGAAGGTTCATAATTTTATTTGAAATTTCATTTATTTTGAATTTTTTTGCTTTTTTGTATTTTGATAATAAACGTCATGAATTAAAATAAATGTTTGCGTTTTGCGGAAAATATGAAAGTTTTGCTTGTAGTTGAACGGGAAAATTGAAAAATTTGACCGAGAAAAAGTGGAAAATGACCGGGAATTTGAAATACCCCGCCGAATCGCTATCCTGAGGCTGATTATGTGAAGATGACGGGACGAAGTTATAGCAACAAATTATATAGCTACATTAAAAGTTCGGCCAAGATTTGCAGAAACTCATTTTTCATTCCCTGTGTATAAAACTTTTTAAAAAATATGGGGCATAATGTCTTAAATGTACCCACGTCGAAAATAAAAATTGTCCGATCAGACTGAAAATTTGCCCAATTGTGGTCCTATTAGAAAGTACTCCTCGCACCAAAAATTAATTCATTTTGGGTTTTTCAAGCAAAGCCTTACTTTCAAGCATATGTAACTTTTTCCTCTTGCCTTGAAGAAAATTTCACCATAGATACTTTTGATAGATTTTTTCACAAACTTTCTGGTGGTCATAACGATTTTTGAAAAAGTCAAATTTTGACCATAAGTTTGGAAAATAAAAAATAAATTTGCCTTTTTCAAATATTGACACTTTTTTTTCTTCAAAATAGTCTCAAAAAAAAGCTGAGATTTTTTCCTAAAAGAATCTCAATTTTGCTAAGTGTTGCTAAGTGGAGGGTCTCGTTTGAGCATGCTTCTCGATTGTTTTCGCCATTTTCCGATCGAGTCGAATGGTTATGTTTCGCAACATTTTAAAAAGAAGTCAACTCTTTCTATGCTCTAAGGAAGTAAGATTTAATTCAATGAGTACAATTTATAAAATATTACATCTAAATACATTCAAGTTTATTATACTGAGTTACTGAGATATCACATTATATAATTTTATTCATAAAAGAATATTATCAGTTCGTTTAAAAAAATCTGTTTTATAAAAAATTAATTTAAACATTAAACTTGATGAACTGTTTAATTTATTTATTAAACAAATCTGAAGCAACAAATCACTCGTGAAAAAGGACACATATATTTGCCATACTGCTCTTAGTGATAAAGCAACGATGGTTTGCTGAGATTTTTGCCAAAAATTCTATTATGTAAGTGAGCCGTGGGGTTGAATTGTTAGGGAATGCGTTAGTGCTTTAGGTAAGTGTGGTTCGAATCTCACAACAGCCTTTACGATCATAGCGATTACGCGTGCGGTTATGTATGTAGTAAATAAATTAGGTATATAATAATAAAAATAATAAAAATAGAAATTGTACGTTCTGTTCGTATTTAATTGTATTTAATTTGTGTATTTAGTTCCTCCTTCTGAAGGCTGAATCTTTTGGTGGAGTGAGCTATTTTTCATATAGTCGTTTGAGATTCTTATAAGCTTTGTATGCCAACTTCAAAAGATTTTTTCGCTCTTTCGAATACAATTTATTGCTATCGTATTAACTTGGCTTGTCAACTTTCATATAGTGAATTTTAGATTCTCGCAAGTTTTATGATAGCTAATGCAACATCCTTTCCATTTGTTCAAACAAAATTAGTAGTTTTGATGGTCGAAACCCACTATATTAATTTTTGAGACGCTAACCCTGTTTGCCCTACTTTCAAACTATATTATACTAAATTCTCATTCATTTTTATCATTTATTCTAACAAAAAGTCTCTCAGTGTTTATCAATTATAAGAAGATTATTGAATACGCCTGTAGGGTACCTATTTTAACTTGATAACAGCGCCATCTGACACTCAAACTATTAGGCATCTCAAAGTTATTAGAGCAATGTTAATGAAAAAGAGCAGTTAATATTAATTCATTAAAAAAAAATGCTGAGGTATAAAATTAGTTATTTACTATAACATTTATTGTTAATATTGAATTCAAATTACTTTCCAGTAGTTCCAAATTGGTGGCGCTGTCATAGCTACCCAACAGGCGTATTGTGAAATGTAATAAATTGAAAAGATTAAGGACATAGTGCGATTGTGTAATATTTTTAACTTTATGGAAATAATATGAAGGCAATATTGTGAACACTTTATTAGGCTGTGTCACTTCTACCGACATATATCAGGTTTGAAAGCCGTTAATTCTAAATGGAAAATAAGAATTATTTACACACTTGGGTAATCTATTTAACCTGAATTTATTCAGGTATGAAAAATAATACACCTGGCACACGTTCGATTGTTCTTTTTATGGTCACCATTTTTAATAAAAACGAAATCGATTCGAAAATTGTACTAAAATAGATCAGTAAACAAAATCACTGAAGAAAGTCAATATTGTCGCCTATCGACTTTATTCAAATAAACTTGTGATTTTTTTACTGCTCAATTAATACTGAAATTGTAAACTATTACTATTTTATTAGTTAATCACTTAATCATTCTATTTCTAAAATTGCCGATAGTTCCGATTTAGCGACTATGCGTGTTTGTAAAATCATTTTCGTTAACATATTTAGCTATAATTTGACTCTAGAAACTCAAAAATATAATTTAAAAAATTCAAATTTCATTGAGAAACACCGGAACATTTTATAATCTGCTAGTATCAATGTTTGATTTTTAAACAAAATTGTTTGTTCTGTTCATATGACAAATATTTTTTCATATCTAAAGCACAATACTGCTGTAGCTTAAAACGATATTGACTATTGCAATGCACATTGTTTGACCTTTTGATGATGGCCTCTCTGATTTTCTGGAAATAAGATATTTTGTACGACAGAAACATCAACTTGACAGGTATTGAATGTGTCAGTTTTTTTTTGTGATTGGAAAATGTTTTTACCGACTTCTTAACAATGTATTTCATTTTCCTTGCTAGTGATACTTGAGTGTAGTTAATATTTTTATTTTCATGACAAATGTGATTGTCATAATCAAATCGTATACCAAAATGTGCACTTTGAATTGAGATGAAGTTTGAGATGTGTTGTCGGAAGCTCCTGGCGGCTGGAATTACAATAGTGTCATATCGATATGGGCACTATGCCATAATTTAGTGCTTATCTAGTACTAATTTATGCTGCAGAAAAGCATTGTTGTGCCCTATAATTTTGGTCAAAAACATATAGTAATCACAGTAAAAACTCTGGAATCAATTTTGTTGCAGGTAATTTGATGATGGTGTTCCATCTCGCTCGTAGTTGTGAAGTGGAAGCATTTACAGTACCACCAAGACTAAATTTTGTTACAGGTATATGGTACCCACTTTGTTTTTACTGTGATGCTAGCTTCAGCTGAAGCCACTAATCCGGTATGCGAAACTCGGAAACTATTAGTGATATGAAATTCTCCTTTGTTCAGAATTAAGAGCTAATTAAGTGCTCTGGATTTGTAGTATGCAAAAAATCCGGGCAATTTTTTTACCAAAAACTTGTAGTAATGCTGGCTTCAATTGACTCTGGCATATGCAACTCGGGAACTATTAGCGGTATGAAATTCTGATCCTTTGCTTAGGAATGTAGTGCTAATGAATTTTGCTGAAATTAAATTTAATTGCCAGGCGATTTTGGTCCAAAACATAGGAAGGCTGACTTCGGGTGACTTTGGTATATGAAACTTGGAAAATATTAATCTTATCAAATTCTTGTTTGGGCAGGAATTTAGTGCTTATTTAGTGCTAACATATGTCACAACAACTAAATTTCGTGCTTGTTAATTCTGGACAAAAACATGTAGTAATGCTGGCTTTAGTTGACTGCTGTATGAAGCTCGTAAAAAATTAGTGGTATAAAATTCTCCTTTCTGAAAGGATTGAGTAATTACTTAGTCCTAGAATATGTCGTGAAAACTAAATTTTATGCCCATTAATTTTGGTCAAAAATATGTAGTAAGGCTTGCTTCAGGTGGCTCTGGTCTGTGAAACTCGGAAACTTTTAGTGGTATAAAATTCTCTTTTAAGCCGGAATTAAATGCTTTCTTAGTGCTAGAATATGCCGTGAAAACTAAATTTTGTGCCTAGTAATTTTGGCTTGGTGCCCATATCGATATGATAATGTTGTAATTTCAGGTTCTGGGATCGCTTGCCTCACATTTTTCTATTAAATAAAAAAAAAATTAGGAAAATGTTTGTTCACCAAATAACATGAAACGAGGGAGTGAGACTGAAGAAAGTTAACATTTAATTTTTTTTGTCACCCTTATTAAATGATATAAGATTTCTGGTTTCTGCTGGTTAGAGTTATATTTATTTATCCATGGTTAATTCGAGGATTTAAAAAAAAAGGATATTAATGGAGATACGCGACAAATGGGGAAGATAAATCACGTAATGCGATTGCGTAACATTTTTAGCTTTATTGAAATAATAAGAAGGCAAAATTGTGGAACTAGTAAATAGGCTACGTCACTCCACCAACATAACGTGTTTTCAAGTAATTAATTCAAAATGTAATCTCTTTAACCTTACTTTATTCACATGTGAAAAACAGCATTCAACATGTTGGATTTTTCCCTTCATTATCACCAATTTAAATAAAAAAAAACAATCCATTATAAAATTTTTTAATCTCCACTAAACCAAAAACTTCACAATTTTCTAAAACCTAAAGCAAACAGAAATTAAAAAATAAATAAATTAGTTTAGTTTAAGCTACTCAAAGACTCCCTGTCCCAAGGCTCAGAATTCGTCACAATTTAAAAGTTCCCTCTTCCCAAAAAAAAGAAAGTGTTTTAGGCAGTTTATAGAGTTTTTCTTAAGATTCTTCTGTTTTTGAAAATGTAACTACTTTGTTGAAACTAATTTTTTTTACTAAAAATTTAACCATTCCAGTAGAAGATTAATCTTTATGATTAAAAATTCATCTTTTTGGTTGAAATTGCAAGTATTTCAGTTAAATAATTATCATTTTAGTTGAAACTTCATCTTTTTAGGCTGGTAATACAATTATTTAGTTGAAGGTTTCAGTCTGTTGGAAACTAATTGCTTTGGTTGAAAAATGAGCTGCCTGATTGAAAACTTGTTTTTTCTTTCGGTTAAAACGAATTGTTTGGCCGATAATTTAACTATTTTGTTGAAAATTTGTTTCTATTTTGGTTGAAACTTAAAATCTGTTTACACTAAAAGTGAAACTATTATTTCAGTTAAATAATCCATAATCGTATTTAAAAATCCATCTACTTGGTTAAACATTAATTTTTTTACTAGAAATTTAATTATTCAATTTATCTTCTTTTAGTAAAAAGTATTATTTTTTGGAATTTCAACTGTTTTAATTGAAGATTCATTGTTTTAGTTTAAAGCTCATCTTTTTGAATTCAATTTAACTAGTCCAGTTGAAGATTCATCATTTTAGTTGAAAATTCATCAGTTAGATTGAAATTTTGTTTTTTTAACTAGAAATATAACTGTACCATTTTTTGTTAAAAATGCCTTTTTTTAGTTTAAAATTTAACTATTTAATTGAATATTTTTCTTCTTTGATATGAACATTCAACTATTTCGTTAAGTTTCATGTATTTTGTTGAAGAAATGTATTTCTTGATATAAAATTAATCTTTTTGTTGGAAAACTAATCTTATTGTTTTAAAATTCATCTTTCTGGTTGAAAATTCATGTATTCTCTTTCAATTGACGGTTGATAATTTGATTTGAAACTTCATTTATTTGGAAATTTTTTGCTTTGTTGCATGTGAAGAAGATTGTAGTTATATTAGATAGTACACCTCGCACCAAAAATTGATTCATTTTGATAATTATTGATATATCAGAATAGTCTTAAAAGAAAGCTGAGATTTTGCTGAGGGTGGCACGGGATCTCTCATAGTGCGCTCACATGCCGAGGATCTTTGTGTAGCGCGTAAATGCCAGTTTTTTCAGTTAATTAATATTGTATGCTACCAGAATAACTTTTCTGCATTTTCAGTGTAAATTAATTTACCCGGGTATTTTTCACTTCCTGCTTCTGCCACTATATGGATGTATGCCCCTAGATGGTTGTGATTCTCACAGAAGATAATTTTAAAGAGTATAAGAAACTAGAATATAAGATTCTTTTATTCGTAGATTTGATCTGAAATTGAATATATCGAAGCAGGTTTGTAAGTAAATTTATTTTATTCTTTATTGTATCATTCTTCTATACTTTTTTCATAATTCGTTAGCATAGTCAGAAAGTTTGTGAATAAAATCTATCAAAATATTTTGTTGAAGGCAATAGGCAAAAAGTTACAAATGCTGATATTAAGGCTTTGCTTATAAAGAAACCCAAAATTGTACCCCCTTTATTTTTATAAATAATTATCAAAATGAAATTATTTTTTGCGTGAGTAGTACTATCTAATAGGACTAAAATTAGGCCAATTTTTAGACTGATCGGACAATTTTGTTTTGGAGTTTTTTTTTTCTTTCATTTTTCACACTTCAGAAACCATGCCCCATATTTTTAATGTACTGAAAAATCTATATATTAGACTTTTATGTGATAAAAATAATTATATTATTTAACTATTGATCATTTTTATCATAATAGATGATATGTCTAAAAACTAGTCGATCCGAACATTACATCCCAGTCTAATCACTGGACAGTTAGTCAGTGTCGGCTCATGGTGAACTAGACAGAAACAGTACAGCGTTTCAAAATTTTTTCACACAAGGTGTGGCAATCATCTTATTTGTACGTGACAAACAAATATAGCTTCGTATGTAAATCATAAGACGTTGCTTTTGCCTAAAATCCATTTTATTGCGTCTACCATAAAATTTACATAAGCTTAATAAACCTGCCAATTTTGCAGTTGAGGCTTAATAGTCGTCAGTATAAAAAGCCGTGTTTTCTTTGGTTTTTAATATATTGCATCCACGTTTATGAAACCTTCTAAAAAAATGAAGATGTTTATTGTGACTCTGCACCTTTCAATCGCTTTTTTTCTTCTTAATTTTGTTGGTAAGTGTAACAATATAAAATTTTGAGTTTTATACTTTTATCCTAAAATAGCAATGCCGCGTAACCAGACAAAAAGCTTGTGGGGCAGACTTCGAAGTCGTACTTTAAATCCCAAAAGGTAAAATATTGAACCCACAATTCTTTATTTTAAATTCGTAGTTTTTTAAAGGTTCGTTACCCGATATTTTAGGTTATTTTTCAATTATCATTTTTGGAAGAAGTCTAAAATTTTGATTCTAGAATTTTTTTAGCAAAACAAATACAAGCATTATGCACCCATTTAGAATTATAGATTCGTAATAACAATTAAAAATTTTGCAGTTTGTTATCACCTTTATTTGGACGTCATCTTTATAAGTGTTCTTGAACAAGTTGTGCATGTGTATGCATGTGTTTCGAATAGCTGAATTCTCCGATTTTATTTAAACTCCGCATACTCATGTACTTTCATGCACTGATTACAAATTTGATAGTGAAAATTAGCGACTAGGCCATCTTCATAGTGAAACCATGAAAAACCCATAAGTCATAGTTGCGTTTATCTAAGCCAATATGCGTCAAAATACATAAATGTACGAAGTTTGAAGAAAATCGGAGAGTTCAGCTATTCGGAACTAATTGAGGTTTTCGTATTTTTGACATTCAGGTATGTGAATATAATTCATCTCATATGAAACACTGCATACTTTTTACAACTAAAATTAATTCTATAACATAATCTTTAAATAATAAAAAATGCCTCAATAAAAATTCAAATTTAAAAGACCAAGGCGATGAGAGCCGGCCATGTAAGATTTTTCAGTTATGATTAATTATATTAATGAACTTCACGTATTTTGCGGATTGTATATTAAAGGGAGCTAGAATTTAAAAAAAAAATTATTTTTAATTAGTATTTATAATAATTTTGATAATAATTTGTATAATAATTAACGAAATTTTGATACAAATGATCGGATTCGTGTGTGGACACACTCATATTTGGTCCATAGTTTCAGTACACATACACTTCCAAAAATAATTTTGTTACAGTGTTGAAAAAAATCTGGGGTTATTTTCTCAACAAAACAGGGGTATTACCAACACCTTAAAAAAAATTTTAGAAAAAGAAGAATATTAATTGATATGCTTATTGCTTGGTAACGAAGATGAATTCATCTGAAACCGTGCAGAAATGTTGGCATGGCCCAAGGAGGACCAAGGCTTGACAAAACTAGGCCCTGGCCTGGTGATCTAGCCTGGGTCGAGCTCGAATGAAACGCTAAATGTGGCCAGGGACAGGCTTGATCGCCCAGCTTGGCCCAGGCCTGGCGCTAGTTTATGATCGATTTCTTGCCATTCTTTATTTTCTTCATTAAAAGTACAAATTACGCAAAATTATTTTTTATTTTAATTGAAGTTGACAACTGAACTTTAACTTTATTTAAAACATTGATTTCAATATGATTCGTATTCCCATATTGTGGTATTTAATTCATTATCGCGCCGAGCTCTAATTCTTTTTCCTTATCTGTATCATCAAAGTGTACACGGAGAAAATTGTTTGGCTGGAATAAGAAAAGTTTTGTTGAGACCTGTTTTTAGTCAAACAAAACTGTTTTGTTAGCATAAAAAAAGTTTTCTGTTGAGGCAACGAAATTTTTTTGTCATCCCATACACTATTTTCTTTATTTAAGAAAATTTGTTCTTTAACCTAACAAAATACTTTTATAAGGTCAACCAAATTATATAATGTTAATTAATACTAAGTTTAATTTAAGAGCAACTTATTATTTCGATAAATGTCATTGAATAAAAGAAACTAATTTAACTAATTATATTCAGTGATCAGAACAAGTCACTTAGAAATAAAAGTTATTTTAAATTGCAATTTAATAAATTAGTCAATGACTTTGCTACAAAACAAATTTTTTTGCGAGAGATCTTTAATAAATCCTCTCTTGTTGAGAAAGCTATCAGCAAGTCGCAGCAGATATATCTTCGCTAATGTCGCAGGGAAATTTAGCCGAGATGACGGAACACGCGACTTCACCAGTATTATCCGCCATAATGGAAATGAACTTGCGCACGTGAGAACGTGATCTCACTAAAGCGGCGCGCATGCGTGGTTGCATATTTCGTTGGCGTAAATAAATAGTTTTGTCGGCTCAACAAAAAATTTTTTCAAGACAACCAAATAAGGCTCAACGAAATAATTTTGTGTTAAGAACCAAGTATTTTGTTTGGCCAACAAAATAATTTGGTGCTAACGACCAAAATTTTCCTCTGAAAACAAAAACTGCTCAGCAATATCGTTTTGTTGCGATTACTATATTTTTTTCTCAGTGTATGTACAATAATCTCTTAATTTACGTTCGTCATATTTATTATATAAAAGAAAGTTTTATACATTATTACATAAAATAACAACGTATTTACACTTTATAAATTCGACGAAACTTTTTTCTCAATTTGTGTTTAGAAGGCACGTGCAATCCTAATGTGAAAATATTATTTATAATTAATAGGAGTTCTTAATTGCAATTTCACCGCGTAGGTATAGGATACTGCCGATTGCTTGATGTGTCAGTACTTTTAAGAGTGCTTTGTATTTTAGGCATTTTTATCAATTTAATTTTAATGATTGTCACTTTGTAAAGTTTGGCACTTGAAACTTGAAAGTAATAATTAAAAAAAAAGGAGAATAGAATTCAAGCTAGGCCCAGGCTAGGGGCGCCCAGCCTGGCTCAAGTCTGGGACTGGGAAGAAACATGGCTATTTCTGCACGGGAATGTGCAGATTTTTTCCCGTTTTAATACAGTACCCAGTAATATAATTATTATTTAGCAAACTATTGTTATATTTATTTTAAAATAATTTATTTAAATTCAGTGAACGACACCCTATATTTAGTAAACGACACCGGTATTAATTTTGAATTTAAAAGGATTAGAAAGATATTTGTAAGAAATATTTTGTGATTTGGTTGCTTTAGACAATAAAGAACATTATTATTATTACACCATTAAGCCGATTCCCTTTCGGGGTAGGCGTGACTCGCTCGGTAGGGAGGGGAGTAGTGTGAGGAAGGAGTTATCAAATTTTTAGATTGATCTGGAATTCTCGTGTTATTTATTTAAATAACGCGGTCACTCCGCAACACTGCTCCGACCCAGGTTGCTGATCAATCTCTCTAGCAAGATCTTCACCCCAAGTGAAGATCCTCACAAAGTCGTTATGTGGGGTTCCCCACTTAGGTCCATTAGTATCCAAGGTCTTGTTTCAGGCGTCGTTCCCTCTATTGAGACTCTTCTTCTTAAATATTTTCCGCCATACTTTTCTGTCCTGGCATACTTCTCTAGCTTCTTTAACGTCCATGCATTTTTTCATGCA